>WUAM01000383.1:3466384-3484465 GCA_024336885.1 Actenoides hombroni
GGGGGGGCGGGGGGGGGGCTCGTGTTGCAATCGAGAGAAAATAAGCGCTGAGGCAGGGGCAAGATTGCATGAAAAGGATGAGGAGAAGAGCAGATGTCACGTGCTGTGCGGAGGGAGCTCAGCAAATCTGCAGCTCTACAAATACCCCTTTAACACTCGCCGGAGCTGAAGTCAGCGTAATGATTAGCTGGGATTTACACGTGCATACTTCTACTATAAAGTTGCTTTTATTGCTTTCGAAGGCAATCTCCCCACAATAGAATTTGGTTGTCTAAAGCGAGGAGAGAAGGAAGATCTGAGCTGAGTAAGGTGAGAATTAGATCGTGGAAAAGTTGTCGAGGCAGAGAATTGTAGATACAGAGCCCTCTTCATTAATCTTGTGGTTAGCCCAACTCCATTAGAGAGGGCTCCCCTGCTCTAAGGAGTAAGAGGTGTAAATAGATCTATATTCTGAGCTAGGAATAATTTCATTTTAGGTTCTTTGTTTCCCAGGTTTGTTTTAAACAAGCAGACCCACCCCCTCCCAGCAATTATTTCCTACTTCCTTTGGTGTCATGTCCGATTTAAACCTGGAATATCTTTTAGAGATCATGTGAAAATGGTTCTGTTTTCGACAGGTAACTGTGATGAATATCAACGTAGCGAGTAGAACAGACCGTGACAATAAAATTGTTGATCTCTGTTGCTGCTGAAAGAGTGACATTAAGTGAATCTCCCTGGTATTTAATTTGCAAACTGAGTTGCACCTATTTAGGGAGTGGAAAAATGGCAGTGCTCATATTGATGAGAAATTCTGCGTTTAAAACCACTCCTTATTAATGATTCAAAACATACAGTTCCTAGGAGCTGTAAACAAGTTCAGTATTCTGCACACTAATCCATAACCATTATCATATGTAGAGAACAAGAAGTTACTCACAAACAGATGTTCCCCTTTCCAAACCTATTCATTTAATGCACATTTTACTTTCCAAGTCCTTGTTAGTAACTTTCTGTGGTGGGTGGATTACATGAAAGGATGGAAAAGCAGGGATCAGTTTGTTTGCAAAGGAGCGATGTCATCGTGTTTGTTCTGGAGTCTTTTCCATCTTGCCTTGCAGTGGAAGAGCTATTCATCTTGGACTTGTTGTCACTGCTCTGGAGGGCACTCAGCTTTATGTTTCCGGGCACTGTGAGGCACTGAGATGCCAAACTTGTTCTATTACCAGAGCTGTGCACCATTAAATGTGCTCTCTGCACTGACTGGCAATGAAGCCTGGCATTCACAAATGCTTATGCCCAGAGAATGCCATTACCTTGCCCTAAGTTATAGGTGAGCTTTCAAGGAAAGGTATGCTGAAAGCTAAGGGTGGAGGAAGATTTACTGCTCAAAGCATAACTAATTTCAAAGTTTACTTCATGTTTCTCAAGGCCTAGTTCAGTCACGTGTTGAGTGTCTCCAAGTTTGAAGATGCCACCGCCTTTCTGGGCAACATGTTCCACTCCTTAAGTACTCCAGTTAAATTTTTTTCCATATACCTAGCTGGAATTTCTCTTGCAACTTGTAACCACATCTACTGTCTTCTTACTGTGCATGCTCTAGAAGCATGTAACTCAGTCTTTGCTGTAGCTGCCTGTTAGGTAGATGTAGGCAGCACGAAGACCCTCCCTCAGCCTACTCTTCACTAGGGTTAAACAAATCCAGTTCTCTCAGTCCCCCTCCCCATGTGTGCTGCAGCACTGTGACCATCTTGGTGGCCCTTTACTGGACTCTCTCCAGTTTGGCAATGTCTTTCTTTTACTAAGAACCCCAAACCAGACAAGCACTCCAAATGCAGCCTTGTGAGTACTGAACAGAGGGGATCTTTACTTGGATCTGCGCCATGAATTAGAAACCTGACCAGGCAGTGCCCAGCTCTCTGAGAGCTCCAACATTTCAATTGCTTAAAGGAAGATGATAAGAAAGATGGGGACAGACTTTTCAGTAAGGCCTGTGGTGATAGGACAGGCAGTAATGGTTTTAAACTAAAGACAGTAGATTTAGACTAGAGAAAAGAAATATTTTTTTTTACAATGAGGGCGGTGAGACACGGGAACAGGTTCTCCAGAGTTGGTAGATGTTCCATCCCTGGAAGCAGTCACAGTCGAGTTGGATGGGGCTCTGAGCCACCTGATCTAGTTGAGGATGTCTCTGCTCACTGCAGGGGGGTTGGACTAGATGACCTTTAAAAGATCCCTTCCAACTCCAAACATTCTATGATTCTATGATTCAATTAGCATGTTGCTAGCCGTTTCTCTTACCTGAATGCTTTCTGAGCAAGCCAAGGAATGAAAGATGGAGCCAGACTAATTTCTGTGGTATTTACTGAAAGGACAAGAGACAATGAGCACAAACTGAGATACAGGAAATTCCATTTAAACATTAAAAAAAAATATGTCCTCCTGTGCAGGTGGTTTAACACTGGAAGAGTTTGACAGAGAGGTTGTGAAGCCTTTGTCTTTGGAGATACTCAAAACCCATCCGAACACAGCCCTGAGCAACCTTCTGTGGCTGACCCTCCTTTGAGGAGGGATGGGTTGGTGAGTGGGTCTCCAGAGGTGCCTTCTAACCTCAACAGATCTGTGAACTGCTAAGTGAGATTAAAGAAGCTGTATGTTTAGGGCAAGTTATGGGAAGAGAGAATTTTAGTTAGCCACATTCGGATCAATGCCTCATCAATGTGAGATGCAGAGACTAGCCATAGAACCCCCACAAAAATGCTGCTCTGGATTTGGCATGGCTGGTGCACAGAACCATGGATATTTGGTTTCAAGAGAGGTAGATCAAAATAAGATTTCAAAAAGAAAAAAAAAAAAAAAGAAAAAGTTAAAAATAAACCTTAAAAAGAGCAGTCCAAAAAGCAAGAAGCAGACAGCCTAGATGCTGATAAAAAAAGACTGTATTAAAACCCCGGGTAAAAGTTGTGCCACAATACAAAAACAATGTGGTCCAAAAAGGCTGTTTCATGGCTCAGTAGGAACAATAATGATGCTATCACAGGCAGGAAGTTAATGTTTAAAAAATGGGAAGCTTACCCAAATTAGGATAACAGGAAAGCTCATAAAATATGGCAAGTCAACCATATACCAGAAATTAAAAGGGCTAAAAAAGAACGTGAGCTGAGCCTTGCAAAGACTGATAGTAAATAACTCTTTATATAGCAAAGGCAGGAAGCCAACTAGATTGATGACAAATCTGTAAAGGGGCACTTGGGGAAGAGAAGGAAACAGCAGAAATGCTCAGTGAGTTTTATGTACCACTTGGTCGTGCCCCAGGCACCTCCTCTCTAATGCGAACAACCCTGGCTTTCCAGTCTTTCCCCATAAGGAAAGTGATCCCCTCGGCCCTTTTGGCTGCCCTGCTTTAACCTGCTGTGTCCTTCTTCAGATGCAGGCAGCAGACCACACACACTACCCCAGCTCTGGGTGCACCAAGCTGGAGCAACAATGTGGTGCCCTTTGTCTTCTTCTCAGTAGCTTCCCTAAGGACACACCATTTTCCTGGCTTTCCAGCTGCCACAGCACGCTGAGCTGAGGTTTGCAGGGAACTGTCAATGGGGACTCCAAGAGCTTTTTCTTGCCAGTTGTGAGTTTGGCACCATGTAAACATGATTTAGAGGATGCTACCCAAGACATCATCTTTACCTTTGTGTACACTGAAGCTCACGTGCCACATTTCTGCCCCCTCCCTTGGTTTTCTTAAGTCCTCCTGGAGTTCATCACCACCAGCTCAGCATTTCACCAGACAAATAATCTTGCTATTGACTGCAAACCTGGGCATCCCATGACACACACCCTTACTCCAGGCTGCTGGTAAAGATGTGGAATAGTAGCAGACCCAGAACTGATCCCTAGGCGTTCTGTTGCTGCTTCTGCTCCACCCTGAAGAGTCACAGTTGAGCCCTAACCTTTCCTTTCCACTTTCAAATCCTGAAAGGTCCTTTTCTGCAGTCCATGGTGACTGACTATCATCACAGCCTTTGTTGAGAAACTGTCAAAAACTATCTGAAAATCCAAATACTTGTTACTACTCCCAGGGGCTTCCAGCAGACCAGTGAGGCAGGATTGTCGCTTACAGAAATCATATTGACTTCTTTCCCTTGTTTCCCCATGTGAACAATGATCTAATGGCTCTGCTGTCATAGGAGGGATGGTCTGTTGTTCCCCAGGGCCCCTCTAGCTGGGAGCTACACAGACATCTGTGCCCTCCTCCAGCACAGAGGCCATGGCTAACGACAGTTTACACACCCTGGCCAGCAGTTCTGCAGCTTCATGTGTGAACTATCATGTAAATGATGCCTGGTTCTGCTGGTTTACTGGCCTCCAGCTTATCTGCTTTGTCCCATATGTCCTGTGAATTCATTTCAGATTGGTTTAGCTCTTCTGATGAATTGCTGCCAAGAATGTGTTGGGGTTGGGGCTCTCCCTTATGTCTTCAGAAGGAAACTGGTACATAAAGCTCACTGAGCATTTCTGCTGTTTCCTTGTCTTGTGAAATCTGGTTACCTGGCAGTGAGGGAGTAACTTGCTCAAAAGAAAATTGTTTCCAAGAAGCCAAAGGCTTTGTTGATGGTGTTGGTATCCCCCAAAGGAACTTGTTGTCACAGGGACCGGGAGCGTTCCTCTGATCTCATCACACCCTGTGCCCAGGAGGCTCTGCAGATGGCTAATCAACATCCTGTGTGCTGCAGGAAGCCAGGTTTGTGCTCTGTCACCCTTCAGCCAAGGGCTGCTCGGTCCATGGGCGTGCAGTAGTGCTGGAGCTTCTCCTTGAGAGAAAGCAGAGGTCCAGCAGCAGGGCTGAGGCATTTCCATTAGAGCCAGGCATTTGCTCCAGTCTTCTGACCAACTTGTTTTGAGTGTCTTTTGCCATTATGTGGTTTGCAGTTGTGTCCCAAAGGAAAAGAAATTATATGCATTCCCTTTATGCTCTATATAGTATATTAAAAAAAGTGTGTAGGGGGGAAAACACCTTTGTTTTGAGTTTCCTTCCAAACAGGAATTTTTTTGGTTGTCTTTGGATTTTTTTTTTGCCTTGTTTTGTTTTCCTGGTTAATGTCATCATTCATCTTTCCTGTTTTTGCTGCAGGACTTCTTAGATCATTCACAGATGTGCACTGGAAATTCTCTCACTGGAAATTAAAAGGTAGCATGCTGAATCTTGAACACAAATAATCTTCATTTGCAACTTGAGTTGTTACTGCTCACAAAATCAGATAGAAAAGAGATTTCACTCGATGTCTTGCTGCTTTGGTTTCCCTTTTCCCTAGACTTTTTAAGAACTGCCTCCCAATAATTGCACAAGCCCCAAAATATTTTTTTTTCACAGTAACATCACAGCTCAGTTGGCAGCCTTCCCCAAAACAAGTCTTTCCTCATCCCATACTTTCTCTAACCCTTTGCTAAACGCACTGTGGAACTTTCTAATCAATAAAACCTGCCTTTTGCCTTTTCCTTCATCTCTCCCCATTTAAAGCAGCTCGTTGCCCTGTTCAATATCTATCTATGCTGTTTACTGCAAAAAGCCAGACTGAGTTGTAGACGCATTTCCCTGGTTCTCCCTCTCAGCTGCTCTTCTCAAGATCCCCTTCATATCTGTTTCTCTACTCAAGCTTGTATTTGAGCTCCTAAATGTGACACTCTCTCAGTTTTCCAGCTCTAAGCAGAGGAGTTTCTGCCACATCTGCTCCACATACCGAGCATCTTTGGAGATGCTGAACCTTTTACCTTTCCCATTTTTGCATCTTCCTGTTTCAGAGAGGACATCCTCTTTTTAGTGGAAAGCCATGATTTTGGGGGCCAACAGTGACAGCCCTATACCATCTGGCCCAGTAAATATTCCCAGCTATTTCTACGTGTGAGTAGCATGTCATATGTTCTTTGTACCACGTGGTAAAAACCACTCAGTTGGAATGTGATTCACTGGAGATGGTGGCAAACATCCCCCTGCCTGCTGTCCCACCAGTGTCAGAGTCCCTGCAGAGCAGCTGCGTGACGAGTCAGCAGGGAAAGGTGGCTGAGCACCACGGGTATCAAGCATCTCTGGACATTTTCTCCTGTTGTTTTCATTAGTTCTCGCCCCTTGTAAGCTGGGATTGACTGGGTGCTCTGAGGGAGTTCAAAAGGAGAACAGCTCAGTCACAGCAGACTCGTGGAGCGATCGAAGGCAACTGCAAGCAGAAATCCGTGTGAGTCATTCTAAAGAAAGAGGCCAGAGAAGAGGGCGGGTGTGCTTTGTACTAAAGGGCATAGCTCTGCTGGGAACATGAACTTCCCAGGAGCTTCTGCTTTCCTATTCTGGTGTAAATCTGAAGGAAATCTAATGATTTCTGTGCATTGCTGTAGATATGTATGGGCTCTGCCGGGTGCACGAAGTACAGCCTGAGCTCTTGCACCTATTCTATCCTTAGACCTGCCTGGTTTTCACCTGCTGCAGATCCATATATGTGGGAAAGCATCACTGCAGAACAAAGGTCCAGGGCTGAGCAGGAACAAAACTGCACCCAGAGACATTATGGGACTATGGCTTCAGCTTCTTCCACTGTCACTTCCTGAATGTGTGGAGAAAAGGAGCTACTCTTTTTGGGCAGAAGCTGGGATCATAGTGCCTCTGGCAGTAGGGCCATGCCTTGCCCTCGTGTTGCTGCTTTGCACAGTCATCCTTTCGTGCCTGGTCTAACCAGTCGTGCCATTGATCCTTCTACACCGCCCACACTTGCCAGCATGGGCAGGAAAGAGGACTAACAAGAGCTAGCTGACGTGACAGGGGGATAGGTGGATAGTTTTGGTGTTTTTACTGTGGCTTGAGGGACTGGCAATGCCACGAAGGGTGTTGGTCTGAACCCCGCACATCAGCAGTGTCCCAGCACCCTTGTGTTTTGACAGTAGCTCTGTGGTCTTTGTAAACTGGTGGTGTCTAGTTCACAGTTAACAGCTCTCTGGTAAAAACAGCCACCACCAAGCCTTTGCTTGAAATTCTAGAAGGAAACTAGTTGCCCCATACTCTATATATCCCATGGTTGTTTCTTAGAAGGGTGTTTGGTACCCTGCCATCCTCAGACCAAATAGTAGTTCCCACTGCTCATCTCTGGTGGAGACTGCTGTCCTTTCAATGTGCTGAGCTGCTGGTGAGACCACTCCCAAATGTCCTTCTGTTGGAATGAGCTGGGTAAGGCCAGGCAGCTTAAATCATCTGTGAGTTTGATAATTTGGCTCCTTTTGACCCCAGAAAGTAAGGGACAGCCCAAATGAATACCTACCCTAGCTGTCTGGCAGTGCAAGGAGGCTGAGCAGGTGAGTGCTCACTCACACGCTCCCTGCCACAGAGCTCCAGGCAGAATGTTTGAGGGACTCCTTCCCAGTGACTCCAAAGTCTTCCCCTGGCTAGGCTCCTGCTGAATTTTCCTTTCAGGGCAGTTACCTACAAAGTATCATGCTTCCACACCATGTTCCAAACAAGGATCTCAAAGGTCTTTATAGATGGAAATGAGAGCCAGCTCAGCAGTGACCTTCCAAGAGGGAGAAGCATCAAAAGTTGCAGCTTGGAGCCATAGTAATGGAGCTGTTTATCTTGGTCCAAGGATGCACTTCCCACCAATGACAGGATACCCTCAGCCTGTAAAAAGAGCTGAGGGTGCTCAGCACACTAGCAGAACGGGCTCCCAGTCTGGAAGGGAGAAAACAAAGGGCAAAACCCAGCCAAGCTGTCAGAAATGTTCCACGGGTTATACTCCCACAAAGGTGTCCACAGGCAAGCCTCATCTCCTGGGGGTACCTGTGCCTTCTCTGAAGGAGCAGCTAGCAGGGGCTCAGGTGACAGAAACATAGTTTGTCCTCTGTCCCACTCCCCTGGCTACTCCCACAGTTCACCTCCTTCCTATTTCCCTGGGTCTGTTGCTTTTTCTGTTCTTTCTAGTTGTCACAGGAAGAGTGCCAGTGCGACCATAAACTCTGCGTTCCCCCGTGGCAAGGCTCCTCGACACTCAAAGGAACAAAGTTAGGCTAATATTTACAAGAAATATTCTAATTCCAGCACGTGACACCATCACCTTGACAACTTTTTTCTGTGACTAAGCATTAAAATGTTTATTTGGACTGGACTGACATCTATTTCAAGTAAAAAACCCCCAGTCAGACATTTCTGCCTCCTACAGCAGTTTTCCCTCAAGCCAACTGTGACAGGGCAAAGCTGGCTGTAGCTGTCTGGGGGATGGAAAGGTCCTCTCCTGCTCATGCATCATCCCTTTGTTCCTGAGAAGTGATGCATAGTGACAGTGGTGGATCAGTAACTAAGAAGCATTACTGCCCTGCATGTGAGTGCCCAGCACTTACAGGAAACTATGAGATGGGCAGTTTCCCTTTTTAATGCTCTCTGATTTCCAATAAATTATATATATGGTGAAATATATGCACCAACCTCCTCAATCTGAGCATCACCTGCATGTTCTCACCAATCTTCAACAGCAGAAAAATCTTCTCCTGGAAGCTTTCTTCATTTCTAGTTTCTCTGTATCTTGATCTAGTGTCTGGTGAGATAGGAGAGCTGGATTTTCCAGGTTCTTTTTGGCTTTTTTAACCACATTATGAGATGTCTCCCAGAAAAAGTTTCTCCTCGTGACCCTACAGTATGAACACTCTTTGGGGTATTATGGCATGTGTCTTCCCAAACTAGTCCAGGAAATGTAACCAGCTGAACAAACAGAAGTAAAATTACATATTCCCACACCTTCTGTACAAGTGAGGGTCCAATAAGTGTGTAACAATACAAGGCTTGCCTGTATAAATATGATAAACACCAAACCAAAGGATATTCTCTGCAGAGAGACATTGCAGCAACAGATGAAGTGCCATGTATGTGTATGTGTGTACAGCTGTGTATTTTGCCTTCCTGTCACAGGGTGTTGTATTACTAACTTGGAAAACTGAAAAATAAGAAGAAAAGATCACGCTTCCTTAAAAAGCACGAGGTTTTTAAATGTCAATATATAGTGAATTCTCTGTCTTCCACTTTTCCAGCTTTCAGGTTCTGCTCTGGGATACACTTTGAAACTTAAAAAAAAAAAAAAGAGAGAAAAAAACATTGTTGAGATTCCTATATAATCAAAACAGGGCTTGAAAAGACACCATTTGTCATGAGCCACACAGTGAAGCTGTGAGAACTGGCAGCAGTGACAGTATTACAATTAAGAATAACATTTTTTCCAGATAGGATAAACACCATTTGTCACTTCATAAGCTTTGGGATTCGAAAATGGAACTACAGCTATTTCCTTTTCTCCTCCAGATGCAGATGATGTTGCTTCATCTTCTGACATCGCAAGTATTAGCGTACATCATTAAATGAAATGAAAAGCCTCTTCTCTTTCAGCTTCCCTCCCTTATTCCCCAATTTTGGCTCTCTGTTCTTGAGCATTGATGTAGAAGCCACCCAAGTGCTTTACTAACGATAGGCTGTATCACTTCAGACACAAATGTCAATGAAGCTGTCAGCTCTTCATCCCATCATAAACGGGAGAGGGAAGTTACCACATCCATGGGTGAGGCTGGGAATGCCGACTGCAGCACCCTGGAGCAGAGGAAGCCTAGAAAGGATCCCAGAAAGGATGCACTAATGTGGTGCCCATCGCCCAGGAAAGCTGTGGGAGTGCTGGATGTAGGGTAATTTTAAACACCTTTGAAAATCCTTCAGCCAGAAGAAGTATGCCCTGAAAGGAAATGTAGCTGCGGGGTACTGGATAGGCTATTGTTTTTCTCAGCGAAGTTGAAAAGGGATTTTTAATGACCACAGCTAAATAGGATCCAGGTAGTGCCAGCTGCTGCTGAGATGGTGTAACAGGGTGTCCCCGAAGGGACATAGAGGAAAATCTGCCAAATGAAAGGCCAGCAGCACTCCCTATAATTCTCATGTCTTTAGGAAATCTCTCTCCTACTCTCTTGTGCCCAGCCCTGGGCCTGGATCTCCAGGCTTGCCAAGCTCTGGGGCTTCTCATTTTACCTCTCTTGAGTGACTGTCAGAGGTCTGCTTACTGGCATGCTCTGCTCCTGCCTGGGCTTTGGGCATTGACAACTCTTTTTCTTTTATTGGTCTTGATATTGATTTGTTTTCAGCAGGCAGTGCCCTCTAAAGTGATGAGAGGCACCCAGGATGTAGATGGCCAGGCCAGAAGCCTCTCCCGCTTGCAAAGCTAAAGAAAATGCCTGCTCCTTTGCAGAGTCACCATGGGAGACATCCAGGTCCCTTCTACACACCCTGCCCTCATGCTGGCAAAAGGCAGCATCCGTGTTTAGTGAGAGAAGTGCTGCTGGGCTGCTGTCCCCTCTGCCCTCCTTTGTGGACAGTGTCCTTCCCGGGCCCTGAGTTGGTGCCTGTGTTAGCCTGCACTTGATACTAAAGAGAGGAACAGCGTAATTGAGTAGCAATGACTCAATCCATCCAAGGGGAGATTAACTTAGATGCTGCTTTTAGTTATGGTTCTTGAGAGAAAAACACCCTGGAGCTACCACTAGCAACAAAGCAACAACTTAGTGGGGGTCAGAAATCCTGTACAAGAAGAGGAGACAGAGAATTGCTAGAAACTGCAAGGTGACATAACCCAATAAACCACAGTAAATGAACTGTCTCAGCTTACTTTTGAGCATTGCAATGGTTTTCTGCACGTCACGGTGCACGATGCGTTCACCAGGACCCCAGCACACTGTGATGGGCCATGAATGAGACAAATGCTGTGCTCAGGCCTCACCCCACAGTTCAAGGCCTGGTTCCCTGCCCTAGCAGCAGCCTAAACTTCGATCTCTGCTCCCCCGTGAAAAGCGATGTCCTGAGACAAGGACTCTTGCTTTGTCCCCCCCATATGCAATCCCAGTTCTGGGAAGAATGGAGACCAGCTGGAAGGATGGGCTTTCCAGCCTCCTCCGTTCCCAAAACACCTTATTTATAACTTTAAAACATTCTTTACAATCTTAAAACAGCCTGGGAACTTGCCATCTCCATGGTCTTTGATCCTCTGACATTCACTCTGTTTCCAACCTGGGATGGATGGAAATTTCCTGGCAGTGCCCCTCCATTTCAGCACATGCCTGCCTTGGGGTTGAGTCATCCCTGGAGAGCTGATTTGCAAACCAAAGCCTTCCTCACCTGAGCTGGTAGGTTTTAGGCTGTGTTGCCTTGCAACACTGCCTGGTCCCCCTGGCCCGTGAAAAAGACCACTCATGATGCACAAGACCACTCACATGCAAAAGACCACTCACGATGCGCAAGACCACTCATGATGCACAAGACCACTCATGATGCACAAGACCACTCACATGCAAAAGACCACTCACGATGCACAAGACCACTCACGATGCACAAGCTCAGAAGCAGCAGAAAAAGCATTTGACTCGTGCGTGTCAAGTGTGCTAGAAAGAGAGTGGCATGTGGCAGGGAGAGGCACAGCTGAGGCAAAAAAAAACCCCAAACAAAGCATTGCAAGCCTTTTGATGTGTCTCGGAGAGCAAGCAGTGACACCAACACAGACAGGAAAAGGTTTAGAAAAGCGTACTTGTAATAGCTGAGTGCAAAAGTGTCCAAAAGTGGCAATTTTGACAGCTTCAGAGACGACTTGCTTTGTGTTGTGCCTGAGCTGCCTGTCATCTCACATAATATGAAAACTCGGCAATAAGGCAGGGGAAATGGCTGCTTCATTTCTCCAGTGGTAACATCTTGCCTCGGGTGAACTTTGTCCTGCAGTCAAGGCAGGAAGGTATCCATATGCCTCGAGATGGGGATGGTTTCAGTTGTATAATTCAGGGCACTTCTCAGTGAGGGGAGAGACAAAGAGATGGGAACGATCCTCCCCTTTTACCTGAAACCTTTCTGCTTGCCCTCCTGCAGTGAAAAATCTCCACAGCCTTTATCACCCACCTTGCACTGGTTTTGCTGTGACCCCGGCCCAGGGAGACCTCGCCGTTGAACCAACACAGCCAAGCAAAGCAGGAGTGGAAATGACGGCCTGTGACTAAGGAAGATGTTGCCTTGCGATCACATTCAGGTGAAAGTTCCTGGGAAAAGACTACAAACATCCCAAGTAGCTGTAAAGTGGCTCTTTTCCCCAACCTTAGAGCACAGTACCACATCGTAGCTCACAGCTCTGCATACCTGAACCTCATCTGGCATCAGCTCCTGCATTATTTACATCCTGGTTGCTGGGAGTGGAGTTGAGCAGAGCTGACAGTAAGGTCTGGTTCACCTGACGGGAGACAAGCGTTTTGCAAGAGCTCACTTGTTGCTGAGCAGAGCCCAGAAAGCCAGGGGAGGAGGAGGTGGGAAAGCAACTGAGCTTGGAGAAACTGTAACCCTTCAGGAAATCAGGATAAAAGGGAAGAGGAGACACGTTCTGGAGTGTGAGCAGGCACTCACTGGATGGCAGAAAGAAAATTTGCTCACTTTTACGCAGCGCTGCAGGAAAAAGCAGGTGAGGAGACAGGAGAGACATTGGTGGAAGGTCCTGCAGGATTAACAACACATGAAGCACCTGCATGCTCTCAGAAAGCAAGCTGAAGTCCTTGTTAGTAGTGTCCTTTGATTGACACTTGATGGCTTATGATAAAGGTCAGACAGGTTTCTTGGCCACCAGCCCAGACAGGGAGCAGCTCCCTGGCTTTGAGACCTCTAACAGGCACAGAGGGTCCTGGCATGCCCCTGAGAGAGGTGTTGAGGCACACCACACCCTGTGCTGCTCAGGTAGCCTCCTGCCATCAGGAGTCCCTGGACTGCTGTCACACAGCCTGGTTGTGGAAGTGGCTGGTGGTGGCTTTCGCATGGGTGACTGCCCGTGGCAAAATGGATGAACACCACCAATTACATTCCTCCAGAGCACTCAGCAGCTGCTGTCAGCTGGGAACTCGCCCTTCTTTCCAATGAGGTCAAGAACAAAACCACAAAAAGCTGTGTTTTCAGTGCTTGAAACCCAGTTTGGCTTCTACAATGCTGTCCTGTGGGCAGCCTAGAACAGATTATTTCTGCTGTCTTTAAACAGCCTCTCCAACGTTCTTTCTGGACAGCAGGGACAATGTTCCTAGACAGGCCGCCAGGAAGAATGGTTTGGCTCTGTTGGTGCCTCATGGTTATCACCAAAAGGATATTCCAGGGCTGCAGGCAGAAACAGGCAGGAAGCTAGCACACAACCTCCCATACACCATCTGCTCCAACAACTAGAATCAAAACACAAAGCAGCATCCCTTTAGACAGCAATGTGACTCAACCCAGGTCAGCTGAAACCAAATTCTCCATTGAAATGAGCAGACCTCCAAGCATTACTTCTCTGACATATGGAAGCACCACACTGGATCATCACGTGGAACCTGAACCTAACCTTCCTCCTGCCCTGAACCCTAAGTCGGAGGCAACTTTTCACTGGATCATGGATCAGTCTGTCCAATTCTGTTCAATCCACGTGGGCCATGAAGCAGGAGTGCCACGTTGCAAAAGCTCTGTGTGCTGGCCTGGCTGCAGAGGAGGAACGTGAGGAAGGAGTCAGCAGCTCCAAGGCTCACGTCAGGTCAAGTTCTTGTATACATGGATAGTTTAGACTCAAGTACGCTACCAGCTGCAGCCGTCCGAAGCAGCCAAGACTCGAGAAAAAAGAAAAACCTCTGTGGATGAAGGTCCCAGGAAGGAAAAAAAGGTTCAGAGCTGTACAAAAGCACTCAGCCCAGTTGGAGGACCTCTAAGCAGTGACCCCCAGGGGAGGCATAGCTGGCAGCATGCATAATTGCCAAGAGTTTTAAAAGGAAAACCCACAGCACAGCATGACTCTTGATGTTGTCCAGATCAAAGCAGCTTAGTGGTTTAGAAAATGTGTCATCAGAGGGAGGGGAAAAAAAGAAGTAATGGGAACCTCTTCCAGGACAGCCTAGCAGTAGGTAAGGGATAATGCACTTGGTACAGACACCCCATGTGAGTTTGTATAACCCCTACTGACAGCCTGGCAAATTGCCAGTGGGCTTGAGCAAGGTGGGTACTGTGTGCCCCAGACCAAAACCACGCTCATCTGCACGGCTAGGCTTGGAGGCTCCACCACATCGCAGCTCCTTCAGCTGGCTTTCCCCTTCCATCACACCTGGACGATTTGGCCTGGTCTTACATCTCCTCTAGTGTCTTATGGTGATGTAGGGATATGTAAGAAGACACAGCCTTAGCTTTCCAGGAGCTTCTCTTTGCAAGGTGGCCTTGCACAGGACAGCTATAGGAAAACTCCTCCTATTCCAGCCCTCCCTCCCCAAGTTCTTCTGTGCAGGGGTGAGTTACAAATGCATCTCAGCATTTGGAGACAACCCCACACTTGAGGCCTTTATCTGACTCAGCTGATAGGCCCTGGCTCCATCATGTGACTGATGTAAGTGGTAGGACAAGCCTGGTGTCAGGGAGTATGTTCGTTAGCACATTCCATACATCCAGTTGTCCACAGATGCTTAACAAGACCCAGGGAGGCAGCTGTGAGGCCAGGCAGCTCAGGCCTCATCCGTAATTGCTGCCTGTGCAGCAAGTTGCAATCATATGAGAGCTACAGGCATTAAGACTATTGCCCCAGCACGAACACAAGCAGGAGGAGAGACCTACCTGACACAATTTTAGTTCAGATCATCTCAGGATCCACGTGCACCATGAGAAATCACAACTCATGGGCTAAATCCTGAATTAAAAAGCATTTATATAAGGCATGCAGGAGCCTTACCTAGATGAAAGCTTTGAGACTAGGTGTCCTGCTTTCCCTCAGCAGGTATCTAGCACTCCAAAAGCCAGCTTTACTTTACAAAGCACAGAAGAGAGAGGCGTGAAGAATTCACAGTCTAGGAAGCATCAAAATGAGGATGGGCAGACTCTTAGTCGTGTAGTGGATTAGGCTCCATTAATCTTTAGGTCTTTCAGTTTTCTTCATTGAAACAAACAAAAAAATGCCAGTGTTGTTGTGAATCCCTTTAGAAAGGTAAGGTAACCAATCTTGCGTGTTTACCCATGAGACTTGACAGGATCAATGGCAAGGCAGCTTCAGAGAAGTTGGTGCTCTAGGGTTCATAAAGTGGTGGCAGGTGCTGACTGGGGGTGCATTTCTCAACCCTACCAGCAGGATGTAGAGAGAGCTGGAAAGGATCTGATGAATCAGAAAGAAGTGTGATTCCTTGCATTAAACCAGACAATGAAGTACTGTGTGGTATAGTGTGTTATGACAGTGCCTGCTGGACCCGGTGAAAGCAAGGGGTCCTGTGGCATTTGGCACAAACACTCAGCCTAATATTATTAGGCTCCCCCATAATTTCTTACAGAACATGGCAAGAAGTCATAAAGAAAAGCTGTCTCTTCTGTTCAGCATTTATCATTAAGGCTTAGGCTTGTTCAAGGACTCCCTGTCCTCCCATCTTTGACAGACTGAGGTCAAATGAGAGCACAAATCTCACTGATAAGGTTGTTAAAACATGCCAAGTGAATGTCAGATATGATTAATAGGGAAGATAATAGTGATGTGATAGATCATGGGGAGGAGACTGCTAAACCAGTTGTAAAAGTGAAGATTGCATTAAAGGAGGCAGCAGAGCCAAGCCAGAGTGAACAGGGTTACACTGCAGAGCCAAAGTCAAATCCAAGTGCAGGTGCAGGAAGCTTTCTTACAAGCACACCAGGCACTCTGGGAGGGTGTGGAACATCTGCAGGAAAGTCAGCCTCTTGTGACATCCAGATGGTTTCAGGATAACTTCCAGAGCCCCCTGTGATTCCATTGCATTAATGTGTTGCGTTGCATTCTGATACACTGATACACAGTCTGGTATACTCATTTTCAGCCTGGACATCTACCTAGCTGAACTATCTCTGAGTGGTGGTGGGATGTGTCCTTCAAGAGTCTAGTTCTTTACCACTGCGGCTGGGTAGCAGACCAGGGATATAGCAGGAGAGGAAATCCCCACACGTACACCATTTGCAGGATTACAAGAACTGCAAGAGCCACAGCATCCCTGTTCCTTGTTAGCATCAGCTGCAGATTACACTTGTTTTCAACCCTACACATGTTTGCACAAGAACAGGCTGGAGCCTGAGGTGGAGAAGGAAGGGAAAGACTGGGCCCAGAGCGGTGCAGTGCCCTGTCAAAGAGACTAGGTGAAAGGACAGGTTTTACAACGGCCTTTCAGCCATCTCAGAAGGACTGAGAGGTGATGTAGTAGGGGTGAAGAGCACATCACCTGCACCTCGGAAAGAAGCAAGGCACAGGGAGGAGCTCTTGCTTTCCTGGTTCACGGTTTCTTGCTTACACTGCTTCTGAGACCGTGGCCCCACACGATGCTTCAGAACAGGCCGCTTCGGCCCAGTCTCCGTCTCATTCATTGTGAAAGAGTTGGAGAGGGCAGACCTTGGCAGCTCAGCCTGGCACACCCTTGGGCCCTTTGGGTACCGTCCACAGATACGCCCTGCCCCGGGCACTCGCTCGGTGTGCTCTGCATTTCCTTTCCCAGCCACACCAACAGCCTCCTCTTCCCCGGCACGCCTCTGCCCCAAGACCTGTGGGTCTCCACCGAGCCGGTGCCACCACCTTGGCTGAGCTGAGGAATAAGCAGCAGAGAAAGCGAGTGCTTTGCACCCCTGTGAGGGAGTTTCCAGGTAAGCTGTCAGTATACCAAGCTGCACTGACACGCGAGCCTGGCACAAACACAGGCACCTGGAACCCACACGCGACTAAACTCCAGACAAGCATCAGTTGATGGCAGGAGCTGGGGTCATGTCAAGGGCGCAGGTTTCTGGCCACCAACAGCAGAAATTTGGGTTAATCTTTTCTCCCAGTAAAGCTTCCATTTTAATTTAAAGCTCTCTTGCATCTTTCTAACTTCCTGCTGTAAACCGACCAGGCTTTTACCTACTGGAGACTCACTGCCAGTGAATCAGATGAAAAAAGCATTTCTCTTGCACTGTCACAAAGCCTCACTCTGGGGCACCTGCCTGTGTGGAATTTTCCAGGTGGCTGCGATAAGCAGCCCGTGTGCACAGGAAAATAAACAGTGCAGCTTTTAGATGCTGCTCCAACCGCCCTGGATTATTCCTGCAACACCTGCACAGGCCCTTAACCAAAGCCCCTGGCTGCCTCCAAGTGAAGCGGGGCGTTCGGTGCTATCAAGGCAACCAAATGGCAAGCGTAGAGTTCAGAAAGTGTCAGCAAACAATACTGGAGTTGTTGGGATATTTAAAAGCATCTCGAGCAGCTGGAGCCAGCTAAAGTACATAAAAGGAAACAGCAATTGATTCACAGTGGTCCACACCACTGACCAAACGCACACAGATTGGAGAGGCAAGTGCCTAAACGTCGTGCTCCTGGCTTGTTACCTGAAGCCCAGGTAACAGATTTCCAGTGCCTTACCAGACATGGTAGAAAACACAATGTGCATTGATTTCCTGCAGTGTCTGTGGAGTCAGTTAACTCCAATATGAAGGGCTGGTTTCTCTTACCCATGGACAAATGAAATGAAGAGCCCTGCCTCTACGTAAGTATAGAAAACAATCCAGTTTCAAGTCAGCTGCTTCCCTTCTGTTGTTTTCTTGAATATATTTTAATTTTCACATTTAACTGAATTATTTCTAATTGGTGGTATGTTACATAAGTCCCTCTTACCTGAAATCAGAATGTCACGGATTCCTCAGTCCACTCCTGCTCTTAAAGCCACAGGAGTTTCGTTGATGGTGACTGGGAGAACTAGCCCCAGTATGGACCCTGGTCAGGACATCTAGTCCATAGGCATCAGAGAGGTGGAGACATGTTTGTGGGAGAACTGTGCATCTCCCTTCACACCTCTGCTTTAGCAAAAGGCATATGTAGAGGTCTGATGATACTAAACTGGGAGGAGTGGCTGATGCATGGGAAGGCTGTGCTGCCATGCAGTGAGATCTGGACAGAGCAGAGAGCTGGGCAAAGGCAAACCTGAGGAAATCAGGATAAGTGTAGAGTCCTGCACCTGTGTACCCTGGGGGGTGTGTAGGGAGTGTGTAGTAGTTGGAGGAACAACACCAGGTACCAGTACAGGTTAGGGGTAGACCCACTGGAAAGC
>WUAM01000383.1:3491443-3504856 GCA_024336885.1 Actenoides hombroni
TCCCTCCCCAGCTTTCTTGTAGCCCCCTTCAGATCCTGGAAGGCCACAATAAGGTCTCCCCGGAGCCTTCTCTTCTCTAGACTGAAGCTTGCTCCCACCCCGCAGTTTCAATTGCATTCTTCCCAGGATAACACACCACCTCTCCTTGTCTGACCCCAGCATCTCTGCCTGGCCATCCACCTTGCTGCTTTCCTCTCCAAAAAGTTTCCTCTCTCTACACGGTCTTTTAGAAGGAGAAGCTATAACTGTAGTAGGGCGACCTACGTGTCCTTGAATGCAGCTAGCACCACTTCACAGGACCTGCTCATGCTTTTTGCAAGGATTTGGGCTGGCATCTGTAAGCACCTGCTGCTCAGCTCTGGTGAGAAGTGGGGTTTGTGCTCTGGGGAGAATGGCACTGAGGTGCAAGGGATGAGCAGTGCTGTGGAGCTGCCTGGGACGAGGCTGAGGCTGCCCACGGCTCTGCTGTCAGAAAGACACTGCCCCTTCAGCAGTACATTTAACCTCCCTGGCACCTTCTGTGGTGAGAGAGCCGGCTCTGGATCAGCTCAGCAGCCCTGGGTTACGCTGGGAGGTGATAATTGTTGGAAGGGTAGCAGTAAGTGCCATGCTGAGTGTGAACATCCACTGATAGGTCTCCACGATCCTCTGTCCGAAGGATACTTTTTCACATCATGTTTTCTTTTGGAATTAAAGCTATTTGCTCATCAGTAGTAGGTAATTGAGTCTCTCTTCTGTGTTTTATTTTAGCTAAAATAGATCTCTTGTAGCCCTAAGGACATGCCAGGATCAGGACTTTTCCTAGAGAGAAAGGCATGAGACTGGAGAGGAAGACAGCTACAGAGAGAATTTCATTAAAGGAGACCCTGAATTTGGTGTGGGACACTGGCTGAGTAGCATGAGGGGGGTTGTAGCATGAAAAGGGGTCTCCCTGACTCCATTGCTCAGAGGTGAGTGGGGTGTCGAGAGGCTGAGCCCCAGGCAGCCCCTCAGGGGGCTGCATGTCGAGCCAGGTTGAGCCCCTCAACTCTCCAGCCTGCAGGACAGTTACACGGGTGCAAGGACAGGATTTGTCCCATGTCGTCTGCTGAAAAATGGGACGCCTAAGCCTGAGCACAGCTAGAGCTGATTTTTCTCTTACCTGAAGATCTATTACTTTCCATGCCTCCCTTTGACTGGAAAGGAGGTTATGTCGGAGTCATCTGTAACAGCTGCATTGTAGAATACCTCAGTCATGGGGTTTTAAGTAACCCAGACCAAGAAAACAGTGCTTTAAATAAAGATACATATATTCTTGTGACATTTCCATACAATTGCAATTTTCAAGGGAACCAAACGCTCATTACTACACAGGCTGTTCTTTAGAGGCCAAACCTGACCTTTAGTCAGAGAAAATTCCCATTTGGCTAGGCTTATTCATACAGCCTACGGTTTTATTTGAATTCTGCATTGACTGAAACCATTTTAAACTAGACTGTAGAAGTAATTAGATTAAGAGGAGGGCTGTTAAAAAGTCCTGCATGGGCAGAGAAATGACCCTGCCTCAGGAGCTGAGGATCTCGTCGTACATGTAGTTTCTAGGGATCTAGATTGAGAGGAAAAGTGCTTTGTAACAGTGTATTGCAACTGTAGGGAGGTAGATGAGAGTAAAGAATGTCCCCAAAGAAGTGAATTGAACTAGGACTTTAAAGGTCACTCAAATGTCCACTTTTCCATATGGTAAATCACAAGTAAATAGACTTGTCTTGCAAACTCTGTCTCCTCTGCTTTCAGAGTTGTTGAGATCATATTTTCTCCAGTACACATTCACATAATACCCCAGGGGCATCTATACTCATTATTTCTGTGGAATACCGTTTTTCCCTTGCTTTTATTAGAAGCTAACAGCTGGAAAAGATGAGGAGCCAGCGACACGTGATCAAACGAGTCTTTGGGGACCACCAGGCAGCTCTCCATAGATCACAGTTGGAAATTTCTAGACAGTTTGAAAAGAATTGGCCTCACTCTTGCTTTATGCACTGTCACTGAGACACTATCTTTAGCTGTGTCAGGAAGGATATTTAGTAGAGTATTATATGGGTGAAGTTATGGTTTTTTTCTGAATTATTCTTTTAATCATCTAAAAGGAGACACAAACAACAGGCAATGAAAGTTCGCAGAGTGCAGGATTTCCAAAGTTGTACTGAAGTCTTGGCCTTTTGGATGTTAGTAAGGTTATTGATCACAAAAATTACCCATTCTAATGTGAAGAGGTCCTTGGGCAATAGGGATAAAGGAACTTGAAAATGGGAGATGCCCAGGAGCTGCGTCAAGGTGCTTTTCTTTACAAACAGGCAAAATAGTCAGTTTGAATGCCCAAAGATTTGCCTAACTCCTGTTAAAACATTACATACGGTTTTCTTGTTGCCCTGCTACTCTATTCCATACATTAATTATGTGAATATTTCTTTGACAGTTGGTATAGAAGTAGCTGATATTCTGCTAGTGCCCATTTCCGTTGGGGGAAATAAAATACTTAGATATTATGGATTATTCTTCTTGCAATTAAACTAACTCAACAAGTTTATTTGCTTAACTCGTTTAAGCTAAACTCCATTTGTGGCTTAGAACTTCTCTGTTTTCTTCAAAACAGGGCATAATTTAGAGAAATTCCACTTGCCCTTAACTTGCCCTTTTCTATAGATCACAAGGTGTTTTCTCTAAGCATTCTGCTCTAAATTGGTTTCTGAACTGAATGCAGTGTTTTGTCATCTCCTTCAGATTTCTGCAGTCCTACCAAGCTGGTCAGAACTGACAGCCTCGTTGCTCTTTTTATGTACGTGTGTCTGTGTGTAAAAGAGAACACTAGATCTTGCAACAAAAATATATATTCAAATTACAGGTTTACTGGCATCATGTCTTCTTGCTGTGCTAAAATAATCTCCTGCAGTCTATATTCAGTGTTTCTATTTATGCCTCCTGCGTTTTCCTTAGCAGTAAGACAAAAAGAAAGCAGGCCACCATGTGCATAGCGTTATGAGGATGTTAACCCTCTCTTCTCTAGGCTCTTCCTAAACCTACCAGTATTGAGCGTGGTTCTTGGCTTTAGCAGTATGTTTACAATTATTCTTTTCTGGCTTCTGCACGGGGAACACGGGCTCAGACTCAGAAATGTGATGAGGCTCAAAAGCAGATGCTCTAGAGAAGCGTTCTGCCTCCTGTTTTTATATCACTGACTCCCTTAAAGGTTCAGCTGCAACCAAAGGGCATGATGGAAAACCTCTTACTGTCAGTTTAGTCTCTGCTGAACAGCCCTAGCACTTGTCTCTGAGGCTGGCTTGGAGCCCCTCAACATAGGCTACACAGGCAGAGCTGATGCCTGGGGGCTGATGGGTCTGGGTCCTCATGCCAGCTGCAGCCCACACATGCCAGCCCCTTCTCTCTTTCCAGGCAGGAGGCAGAATGGTCTTTTAGGGAGCCCTACCAACCTTAGTAAGCTTTATAGTTCAGCCTGAATCCTTCAGGAAGAAGACTCTCAGAAGGGTAAGAATGGCAGTTTGGTATAGTGAGAAGATCTGTGATCTTGTACTTTCTCCTTCTACTCATCCTAACCCTCCATTAGTCCTGACGTGCTTTAAGCCTGCATGGGACACTCTCAATGGCTGTCGTGTCCCTTAAACATCTGTGGAACTGCACAAGCACTAAATCAGGGTTTCATGTGCAATAAAGAGGAACAAAAGGTACTAACTGGCTAGCTCACATCTTTGCACAGCGAAAAGAATCCTTGCAAAGAGCCCTCACTGCTTTGCTCCGGTTGCCTGTTGTGATCTGGCTGACAGAATCCTCCAGCTGTGGAAAAACTTGTTTAAGAGTCTCAGAAATGGGCTAAGAATTTATTTGCAAGCTAAACAATGTAAGCTATCATTATGGAATATTTAAAGCATTTTGGTTTTTAAGTGTGAACATTTATTATGCCAAAGAAGTCTGCGAGAATCACAGTCTAGATTTGTTAGTAACGCTGTGGAGGGAGGAAGGAACATTTGATATCTTTTCTGGTACTTGACTAATCTGAAGGCAGAATTCATCTTACCTAACCTTAACTGTTCAAATGGTAAGCACGAGTCTAAGATCATAACCTGTGCTTTCTTTACACTGAAAGAAGAAAGACAGATGCAGCCAGAAGGTGATTCATCTGGCTTCTTCATAGACAACTGCTTGACATGAGGCTACAGTATGTCATGGGAAAATGGCACGCCTTGGATATATGATACAATGTTTATGTTAACCTGTGACTCCAGTGTCAGAATATAAACTATCTCCACTCTTCAGAACAGTATGGCACTTCCTTCATACTCTAATTGCAGGTGCTAAGGCTCCAAGTGTTTTGCTTTACCATAGTAAGTAAAAAACCCAACCCAAACCAAAACTAGGACAAGGAAATCTTCATGCACTCCTATTACCAGATGAGAGGAACCCAATTTGTGAGCTGGGGAGCCTTTCCTTTTTTGTTAACAAAACTAAAACAAGCAAGTATCCCTCTATACCTTTGACAACTACCCTAAACTCACTTTCTGGGGTAGGGAGGTGTTTCACTGGTCTAAATTGCCACCTAGTAAGATGGTATTGGTGACAGGGATTCGAACTTGTAGCAGCACACAGGAAGAAATTGCAACCAGGAAAGCGATCACATCACAGCAACGGGAAATTGCGAGCAGTGAAAAGATTCAGTCCCCGAGCATCTAAAATCCTGAAAAAAAAAGAAAACCAAAAAATACGGAAAGCAAACAAGAGATGGCAAAGAATCCAAAGGTTTCATAGAAATAAGTTTATTGTCATTTTGCCTTCCTCTTAGGCAGTGATGGTTTTCTTTCATGTAACTAAGCAATACAGCTGCCACAAGGCAGGTGGGGAATCAGAAGCAGGAGCGTGTCATGAGATCTCTGCTGTCAAGCTGTAATTCAGCACTATGAAAAGGATTTACGTTGATGGCATTGGAGTGTCTGTCATTATGAGTAGGGTAATTACTCCGCTGAGCCCTGTCTCTCGCAGTGGGCAACATCAGAGGAACTGCCCTACCATGAAGACTGAATGAATGTGTGGAGGTGAAAATTATTCCCTGGCTGGTCGTTAGTAGATTGCATCATTTGCTGATTGTCTTCTTCTGCTTATTGTCTTCTAGTTCTGTGAATTGCTTACTGATCATAAACTCAGCCAGCCTTCTGTAAGTGTCAGCGAAGGATCTGGGGGTAACAATGAATTTCAGTCACCAATAACATCAGATTCTATATTGCATTGTCCAGATCTGACAGCTAAATAGGTGCGTGACCTTAAGGTCAAAACACACACTTCTGGCATTGCAGAAAGACCTCCACATGAGCAGATAGAGACCTGTGCTGCCAGTTACTGTTCCAGGGAATGATGTTGTACCAAATCTCATAATCTTTGCTTTGCTGTAACTCAGCATTACCTGCTGAAGTGAAGGACAAAACAATCAAGTGGGAATGGCAAGACTAGGACCTCAAGATCTCAATCAACTCAGTTACTGTCAGCATTAATGCTGCAACAGCTCAGAGCACTTCTCAGCCTGCAAGGCTGGTGAGCTGTTGTTCTTCACTGGGCTCTTGTGCTCTGTGGTTGCCCAGCTGGCTTGAACCCCTGCAGAGCTAGCCCAAATGCATCTACATACCCTGCTTCATAGATAAACCCCATGAGAATGCCAGAGAGCCTGCTTGCTGAGCAGTATGGCTGCCCTTTTGCTGCTTCAAATAGAACTTGGACTGTCTCAGTGGTTAAACTTTACTGAAACTTGAAACAACAAAAAAAATTGAACAAGTTTCAGTGTCAAGTGTTACTTCTAACCCTTTAGGGATAAATGTGGTGCAGATACACCTTCCAGAAAGGTATGAGTCTCCAGAGAGAACTCACTTCTGCAGGTCTTGTAGATCTCTGTGCATCTGCAGTGAGTATAAGATTAGGAATGGTATCTGAAGGAGAAAATGATCTCCCAAAAGGCAGGTGAAACCCTATAACCCTTCCTTCTAATCATCCAGACTTTGTGACTCATTACCCTGGGGTGAGAGGAAATCTCTGTCTGTATATCTTGGCCAGAATTGAGTGTGTGGGGGGTGGGGGGGACAGAGTGAGTGAAGTTTTAGGTGTCAAATGTTTAGCTGATCTAATGCAAAAATAGAAAGGAACCAAGGGGAATGAAACCCTGTGAATACAAGTCAAAGAAAGGAGAAGAGGAAAAAAAAAAAGAAAAAAAAAAAACAAAAAGGAAAAAGAAAAAAAAGGAAGCAACACCAACACACACAGTACCTTCTGCAGAATTTGAGGCAGACGCAGTCCTCAGAGAAACTAAATCCACTGATTCCTGCCTTGGCTACTTTGGGACAGTAGGCAAATTCTAGCATGAAAAAGAGTAAAATGCTAAGTCAAGACACCTGGTTCTAGAAATTAACAGCTGTGACGTAAAACATATGCTAAATATATTTAAAATCAATTCATTTTTCTTTTTGAGAAGGAGAGGCAAAGTCAATACACCACCCAGGAGCTGTATCACCCTGTTTGTAGCATGGCAGAGATGAAGCCAGATGGACAGATGGCTCCTGGGGACCTTGTTGGACAGCAGAGAGAAGAAAACACATCACAGCATGTTCCTCACTTTGCTCTCAATGCAAGTGCACATGAAGTCCCTCATGCACAAAGTGTCTATGTTTTCTAGTCTAGTTTGAGCACGATGAAGAGACTGAGCTGGACAAGACTCTGCAAGATGTGGTTCAGAGAATTATCCATAGCTGATCCAGAAGGCTGTTAGCATGGAAGCTGCTATGGGTAAAGACCCACGGCCCATTGTCAACAGCTAATCATCTCTCAGATACCATGGTCTGTAGCTAGTCTGAGATATTCCCAGAAATGTTCTGTCAACTACGTATCTAAATGGCTAATGGATGGCAAAAACCCTAGACCTTCCCAGTGAATCCAGTGGGATTCAGTTCTTGCCTTTCATGGGTGCAGAACCTATGTGTTATTTCACTGAGCAAAGGTAGCTCCTTCATCCCTGTGCAGACAAGAAAATGAGCTGTCTAATGCTTCAGGAATGCAGAAAGGAGCTAGAAAGTAGACAGAGGTCCTTAAAAATCCAAAACAAATGCTAACAGGTTGAAAAAAAGCTGTTTAAAATTACCTTTTACTCATGAGATTAGTCTTTAAGGGAACTAAAAGAAGAAAAGACTCACACAATGCTCCTGTGGCCTCCTTACCCCTCACAAGCCCTGCTAGTGCACAGGCTGACTGCTATGGATCTGGAATGAAGAAGAACGTGGGAAGTGCTCCCTTGCTCTCTTCAGGCCTGGAGCTTGCAGGGGCTGCCCTTGAAGTGTCAGCCCAAACACTCCACGGATCATGTGCCAGTTCAGCTTCCTTCCTTGCACACATAGGAGAAAGGATTCCCATTGGGGCTGGATCTGCAGCTGCTGGTAATACTGCTGGAGATAGCTTTGTTATCACTTTTCTGTTGTGATGTCCTTCAGGTCCCCACTGGAACATGGCTCCTGGAGATACCTATAACCTCAGGGCCAGCACTGAAACTTAGCATCTGGATTCAGGGGCCTGGCTCAACCCTTTGCAGATTGCATCCTGGGAGCATTACTTGGAGCTGTTCTCCAAAGCTAACTGCCCAGGTACCTGGAAGAGGTGTCAGGAACTGGGGCTCAGCCCTAAACAATGCACATTTCTGTGAGCACCAGCTTAGACTGCAGGATGAAGAAGCTTGGTAGACAGAAGCTAATCTCTATCAAAGATTTGACAGAGGTTGCTATTTCTCCTTCTCTGTAGCCTGGTCTGAGTGGTGCCCAGACTGAAAACCTTTGAATGCTTTGGATACTTCCCTTGCACGTGAAAGGGACATTTGAGACCAGCAGTTATCTTCCAGACTTGTTGCATCATGGCCAAACTAGGCACGTCCTGGTATGCTGCCTGTCACAAATTAAAACTATTTAGAGCTCTCTGTCAAAGATTTAACTGTGTGCAGTTCCTGGGGCATCTCACAGCACTGCAGTCACTGCCCTCTCTCTGTGTAAGGACTGCTCCAAAAAGAGCTTGAAGTCTGGTGAACTGTTGGAGAGATTATTGGAGTTCGATGCTCCTGACCATCGGAAATGGCTGTTACTAATTTGTGTATGGATTCTGCTACAATGCAAGGAAGCAGGAGGTTCCCACCTTACTCCAGAGGCAATCTGAGAGGTCGGCTCCTGGCTAGCTTGAGGAAGAAGAGACAACAGAGGAGATTTCTGGGTAAGCATAAAGGCCACAATTGTTGCTTCATGAGGGTCACGCTGAGAGTAATCACAGTAAACAGCAAACTTGCCAGAGATGTTGGCAGGAAGGCAGGCATGGTCATAAGAGCAATGCTCATGGGGAAACTGCCACCCTGGCAGTGGTCTCAGAATGGCTGTACACAGCATGTAGAATTCATCTGCCCATGCTGGGGAGGACCTGGTTGCCTCATAGTGCCCTGCTTGTCCCCTCCACCTTTGGGCAGCAGCTGGGGCTGCAGGATGTTTTATCACGAGTGGGAATTGCCAGACAACCTGACAGAGCTGTGTTGGCAGCTCCCAGTGAATGGCCTGTCCACCCTGGTGGGACCAGGAAGGATGATGCAGTTCTGGAAAGCTCTCCCTGCACAACAGTCCTGTGTCTTACCGCTGCTTGTCCCTTGGTTCTCACAGCTTTAGCCATTGCATCAGAAATCACAGACCCTCTAACCAGGGTCTAAAGGCAACCACTGCTCACCGACCTGCACCTCTGTCCTTTTCCACCACCAACGTGACCGCACAAACCAATGGTCCCACCAGAGCTCCGCGCGTGTGAGCTCCTCTTGAAGTCATCAATGGTCAAAGCCATATGGAGTCTCTCCGTAAGGATGTGCTGTGGCCCTGAGGGCACCCACAGCCCTGACTGTAGTTGCCCAGGGACCCTGTTTCAGCCCCCTGGGGCCATCAGCTGCTGCCCCAGTGACACTGCAGCAAGGCCAGTCTCCAGCTTTCACGGCTCTGCCCTGCTCATGCCATCAAGCCAGGCCCATCCATGGGCTCACGTTGGTCTCAGCCTGTCCCCAGGCCTGATGCCCAGGGCTCGGGCTGCCCTGGTGCCCTCCAGATGCCTGCCTCAAGGCTGGGGTGGTGGGGCAGGTCCTGGATGCCATGGAGAGCCCCTGGCCTGTGCTGCTCTGTGACATTTTGTGGCCACAGGAGAGTGAGAGGTTGTACGCTACAGATTCAGCTGAGGAGGACACTTCCCTCACTGTCTTTGTTCAACATGTGCTCATGCCAGACATGCATAGTACGTGACAATAGGTTCTGTGGTGTCAGGCCTGTCCAGAAGCTCCTTCTCATGTTGTCCAGGCTGGCAGTTGCCACCCTGAGAGCAAACAAAGGCTGCCTTCAGGTCCACTGACCTTCTTGCTGTTGGCTTGAGGCAGGTCAGCAGACACTGTGAGGTGCTTTGCTCCTACGTACGCCACGGACACAGTGACAGAGGCTCCCTTTGGCTCCTCATCGTCACACAGATGGCATATTTTTTTTTAAATGCCTGTGAGTTACCAATGATACTGAACTGTGGTTTGAGGACATGCAGAGATACAAAGCCACAAAGCCTGCTGTGACACTTTTAGGGGTCCTACGCTGTCAGTAGGAGACTGTGGCCATGGAGCACACTGAAGTGGGATCCCCATGGGCACCAAGCACCTCCCTCACTAGCCTCCCCTGTCCAAGTTTATTCATGAGGGAATCTGTAAATACATGGCAGATGAGCAGCTCCAGGGATAGGCAGTAACTGGCCAACTGGTGGACTAGGACTTTGCACCGTGAAAATACAGAGTCACTGTTGGTGACTCAAATGACAGGTAGATCTGAGCAGATATTACATCCTCGGGGAAGGGAACATCTAAATGTTCCCTGGCTCTGCCCAAGATGGATCATACGTGCTACTAGAAGTACCCTCTGGCTGATTCCCGATGAATTTCATTAAAAGTACAGGCCTTCCCTGAGCAGGGTTATCTCCACTATGACTTTAATCTTTTCATATCTAGTGATGTTCATGAAAAAGTTATCTAGAAAACCCTCAAGCACTTTTACCTTTATGCAGCATTTCCCCCTACCCCACTGTTCTCACACTTAAACTAGCAAAAACATTCTTGCTCAAGCTCGTCAGAAACAATTTCACCTTTGGGCAGAGACTTAAGGACATAACTTCTCAACCCAGAAAAACAGAAGTTTCAGGCTGTTCTGAGTAAGAGAGGAGGAAAGCCCAGGGGATGAGAATGGAAACAGTGTTTTGCAACAGAAGTGATAGTCTGCTGCTTTTCACAGCATAGCTAACTCTGACTTCATTTCTTTTTTCTAACAAATTGAAGCTACCTAAGGATAGAGACAGTGATAGCAACTGACCTTGGAAAAGGGCTAACTCCAAGAAAATACACAGGTATCACACATGCATCTTGCAGCTCCTCACCTTTAGGCACCTGACTTCCAGAATAGCCTGCAGAGCTTAAATATGACATCCAGGAGTGGAGTTTTAGGTGTTCACGAAATGTTAAAGTCATAAACAAGTTAAAGAAATGTTAAGGACATGAACTCGTCTTCTGCAGAACTTTGGACCCTTACAAGCTGAGTGACATCTGATAGGTGTTCAGAAGCAACTTTTTTCAGGCACCCAGATTTCTCTATTTCTGTTCTCTCTCTTTGGGGCTGGAAATAAACCTATTTAATTGAATCATAGAATCATAAAATGTTTTGGGTTGGAAAAGACCTTTAAAGGTCATCTAGTCCACACTTCCACACCACCCCCCTCCCCCCTGCAGTGAACAGGGACATCTTTGACTAGATCAGGTAGCTCAGTCCAACCTCACTTGGAATGTTTCCAGGGATGGGGCATCTACCACCTCTCTGAGTGACCTGTTCCAGTGTTTCACCACCCGCACTGTAAAAAATTTCTTCCTTATATCTCAGGTAAATGTCCCCTCTTTTAGTTTAAAACCATTAGCCCTTGTCCTGTTGCAACAGGCCCTGCTAAAAAGATTGTTTGCATCTTTCTTATAAGCCCCCTTTAAGTACGGAAAGGCTGCAATAAGGTCTCCCTGGAGCCTCCTCTTCTTCAGGCTGAACAACCCCAACTCTCTCAGCCTTTCTTCATAGGAGGGGTGCTCTGATCATTTTTGTGGTCCTTCTCTGGAGCTCCTTGAACAGGTTCCTGTCTTTTCTTGTGCTGTGGACTCCAGAGCTGGATGCAGTACTCCAGATGGGGCCCCATGAGAGTGGGTTAGAGGGGAAGAATCACCTCCCTAGACCCGCTGGCCACATTTAATTGATATAAATCTATTTTATTCCTTGCAGTAGGCATGTTCTGGGGCCTGTAGTTCTATATATCTTGAATTTTCTACCCTTGTTTTTTCTTTATTGACTACTACAGAAACTGATTAGATCAGATGAGGTAGCTAAGATATATGAGATATTTGAAAGGGCTATGGAAGCCTTCATCTTTAATATTTTATGACATGCTGATAATTTGGGAAGTTCTCAGCCTGAACATTGTTAGTTAGTATCTTGCCACTTTGTAACTTGGATCGGTGAGGTTGCATCTACATCAGATAACTCTATGTGACACTAATCCTTTACCCTAGGCTCGTCTTCATGGTGTCTGTGTATTTAAATATCCTTTCATTTTGTCTTCAGGTTAATGATACCTTTTGAGAAAATCCTGATCTGGATTTCTTACAGGGTGTGTATTTTCCCCTCTAGTGTGCTCAATACTGATGACAGTCAGTGCATGGCAAATAGTCTTTCCCAAAGGGTAAACAGAAGTCCGACTGAGTTCAGCACCTATTCCTGTCCTCTTAGCTATACTAATATATAGTAAGATATTATCAGTTATATACTGATATTAGCATTGCCTATTTTTGCGTGCCTGGTCTACACTCATGTTTCACTATCAGTGGCTATTGCAGATATTTTAGTTTATCAAAGGCTTTTATCCTTTCTTCTTTCATTGCAAGTCTGAATGCATTTCCATATTACATTTTCTCCAGTGGGGAAAATTGATCTAGACAGTTCTCTTCCTTCCCTATGCCACTTGCTCCTGCTGCCACATCAATCTTCTGCTGTGCTTTTTGTGCAAATGCAGACATCTGTGGGGCAACACTGTGAGACAGATCAGTCAAATCGGGGGTGCTAAAAATAAACTCTCCAGAAAAAGAAATAAAAATTGGCCAGACAATTGAGCTGGAAAACGTAGGCGAGTGAATCCCTAAACAAAAGGTGTTCTTCAGAACAAGATGAAAGAAAGGTCAGGGATGCGAATGCATGTGTCAAAAAGGGAAAGGTTAAGTATATCTCTTTTCCCCTAAAAATAATGGACTGGAGACCAGATGATGGCAGAGGCTGCAGGCAATATAAAATTATGTATAGAAAAAAGGATTTTGGCTTTGCCAATTTCATGTTGAAGATGATGGTTGAATATTCAGATAAAGATTTCTAAGAGAGACTCAGATGTGGGATCAGAGATGTGCAAACGTTTACCCACCGTATTTGATACTTTTCCAACATAAGTTTGAAGAAAAGACCATAAAGACATGAAATTCTGGCCCAAGGCACTGGACTTTACAGTAGCCTTTCATATGAGATAGTAGCGTTTTGTGTGTAAATACTGAATCTATACTGAAGCCAGCAGTCCATGCAAGCATAGGTTCTGAGGAGGATATCCTAAATTAAAGTAAGGTAGGTAGGTAGTTCATGTCATACCCTTTCTCCATTCCCTGTCACTGAGAGAAAAAGCACTTTTCTTCCTCGGTCCTGTTTGCTCACCTCTCTTCACGCCAATATGACTTTTGCCCATCCACGTTTGGCAGTGTGTTGTGTGTGCTTCTGTCCCCTTAGAACATACCAGATGCTTTGCTTGGAGGGCAGTAGTTTTGTATTCTGATATAATACTTCATACTTTTCTGCCAGCAGCTGAATTAAATACCCAGAATGTTTCAATCCTAGGTATTTTCCAGAAGGTGTTTTGGAGAGATGGGCTTGATTGTTTTTCATAAATCTTGTATGCTTCACAAAATGCAGCGTGCATGAGGTATTTCCTCTTGGTTAAAGGATTTGGGCAGCACCTACTTTTCCTTAATACTTCTGTCATCCTTTTCTATAATAATAAGCAAGGAAGCAAACAAACCTATCTTCCCTACATAGCAAAACAAACCACTGTCGTGTTTTGTGTATAGCTTGTGCAGGAAAGATTCTCTTTCCTCCCTATGCTTTCTGTATTTTAATTGATTATTTTGAATGCTTCTGATGAATCATAGAATCATAGAATTGTCAGGGTTGGCAGGGACCTTAAAGATCATCCAGTTCCAACCCCCCTGCCATGGGCAGGGACACCTCCCAC
>WUAM01000383.1:3507083-3530342 GCA_024336885.1 Actenoides hombroni
GGGCGGGTGGAACGGCGCCGCTTCTTCCCGCTGAGTCGCAGGTAGCGGGGTTGGGCCCGCGGTGGGGCGGGGGGCGCGGAGGGGCCTAGCGCTGGCGCGGGGCTGTCCCCCGCCTCGGGCCTCCGCCGGCGGCAGCCGCCCGCCGCCGCCGCCGCCGCTCGTCGTCTCGAGCGTGGCGGAGAGCGAGGGGTGGAGCGGAGCCTTCGAGCCGGAGCCGCCTCTGGGCGGGGGCCCGAGCCCGGGTGGGAGAGGGCGCGGGTGGGTTCCCGCTGCGGCCGGGGAAGTCGCGGCCCAGGGGTGTCCCGGGGACCGAGAGGAAATCGGCGGCGTCCGCGGCTGCTCCTCGCATTGCTGGAGGGTGAAGTCATCGTGCCCATTGTCTCCCCTCGGCTCCCCCCGGGCGGAGCGAGGGGCCCGTCCCGCCTCGAGCTGTGGCGGAGGAAGGCAGCGCGGCCGGCCCGGGACTCCCCCCCCCGACCCAGGTAGCGGGGGAGCCTCCGGGTGCGCTTGGCTTGGTCTCGGCGCGGCGGGCGGGAGCGTGCGGGGAGGAGCTGCCGCCCGCCCGGGTGGGCCGCGGCCCCGCGCTGCGCCCCTCGCCGGGCGCCTCGTTCTCCGCCGCCCGGTAGCGATGTGGGGCCGCCCGGGCGGCCCTGGAAGCTCTTGAACTCGCAGGGCCTGGGGAGAGCGGCGCGCCCGGCTCCCGGGCCTTCAGCGCGACCCGGGGGGCAGGGTTTGCAGGCTCCCCTCCGCCGCCCCAGGGAGTTTCTAGTTCACGGCCGCGTGCTCTGCTGTCCACCCCGCATCCGGTGAACCGGAGGGGTTTCGAGTGACCGGGGATATTCCATCTCGGCTGTAAAGGCGCTGCAGGGGACAAGCAGCGGCGATAGCCAGCGTCTTGCCGAGCGTTTTCTCCTTGCACGGCTCCTTCTGCAGAGCTGGGAGCGTTCCGCTTGGCAGTGTCCTGCACCCACAGCAGCTATTGCAGGCGCCCCTTGGAAGGACGGGGGAGAACGGGTACCAATCTGAAAGCCGGCGTGCATTGAAGTGAGCTGAAGAGGTGTTGGTTTGCGAACGGGAGGTATCCTTTTGCCTTTCCCCTCCTGCTCCAGTGCTCTGGCGGTAAGAAATGGGGCTTTGCTGAAGGGATGGGAGCGTAGCAGAGTTCTGGGGCCATGGCGAAGGGCCGGTAGTAGAATGCAGTTATTGCTGAGCGGAGAAAGGAAAATTTGAAGCCTTCGTGCCCTTGCGGTCGCTTGCTGGAAAGCTGCCTGTGTTTCCCTGTGAGGAGCACAACAAATCTTGTTTCTGTTAAAATACTCTAGTTGGCATTGGTGCTGGTTAGTGTTTTATCTCGGCCGTCATCGAGGACGGCGTTATTTTGAAAAAGCAAAGGGCAGTGTGGGAAATGGGTTTGCAGGGTTTAATTCTGTAAAGGCACTTGTAAAAATTCAGGTTTTCCTTTCAAAGAGTTTGTTGGCTGGTTTTTTTTGTTGTTGTTTTTGTCAGCAAAAGAACCATATTTCTATATCTGATGACATGGTTTTTACCCAGATCATTGGAAAATAAGGTTTTCAGTTTAATATCCAGCCTAAGCCCAAATACAAATTCTGAATTGCCCAGAGTTCACTTGCATGCTTGGAACTAACTGCTCTGTAACACTGCTTAACAGTTCCCAAAATCCTAACGTTATTTAGCTGCAAACATTTAAATGCTTGCACTTCAAGATTTCAGAAGGCTGAGAAAGCACTTTTTTGTTTGTTTGTTTCTTTTTTAATTGGGTGTGAACCAGTCCTGTTTGGTTGGGAAAATGAAAATGAAAGTTTCACGTTTGCGTGGTGGCAGTAATGCTATCTGAAGAATGAGTTCAGTAAAAAGCTTACGCATGCTGAACTCTTCTATATGTTTATTCCTTGGACCGTGCTAGAGTTTCAGCTGTGCTTTATCTAACTCAGCAGGTATCAAATGCTGAATCCTAGCTGTGGAGTCTGTATTGTCAGCTGTTTCGGAGTTTGAAGGTATCATAATTTCTGCAAGGAGGAGCTGAAATGTGTTCCCGTGGTTTTCTTCTGTCCCCTTCCCCTTCAATCTCCCGGACAAATGACACGGTTCTTCTACAGAGCGATCATCAGACTTTGATTAATGATGCTAGCTGAGGCTCAGGAGAAAGACGCTGGTCAGATCTGTTTGTTTACCTTTGCAGTGTGTACAAATCCTGGTCTCTCCATTAGCGAGTGAATCATTAAATCTCCCTCAGCTATGGGATTCCCAGGCGGCATTAATACATGCATTAGGAAAATATTCTCAACCTTGGAAAGAAAAAGCCCTCGAATTCTTGCGGCAGTTGGGTAGTGCCTTTTGTGATGGAAAATGTGTATGCTGTTTATTTTTTTTCCTGTTGTTGTTTAACAGCATTTAGCTACTCACGGCAAAACCTTCAGACTGTGTTCAGTGAGTAGGTGATTCTTCCTAACTAGTCCAGTTTGGTCTTTTTTTCTTTGTTTGGTTTTTTTTCCTGTTTGCTTGGGCCTTTTTGATCCTTACTTAAAGTATTCCTCCCAGAGATTCCCCCCCGCCCCCCAACTCTTCCAGGGAAACTAAGTATGGTGCCTGAATCTTTTCTGCATCCCGATTTGTATTTGCTGAGAGAGATCTTTGAACTCTGAAGTACAGCTATACTTTCTGAACCACTGTCCTCTCTTGGCCTTTAGCCAAGCTCGTGGTCTCCATTATGGGGTCAGTTTACTCTGGCCCGTGGTCAGACCTCCATAATTAGCTTCATGATTTGTTTGCTGGATTGTCCGTAAACACCACATACCAGCCTAGTAGAATAAATGTGAATACCTGGCTTGGATGGGTTGATGGATGCAAGCTTCAGCCTCTGCTCAGTGTGATTCCTGGTTTGTGGCTGAGCTGCCAGTCAGTCTGAATCTTAGTGTCAGAGAAGGCTCTTGGAAGGACTCATTGCAGCCCTGGCTTACCCACAGAAAAGTTTTTCAGCTTTTTCTCTCTTTGCATTTGTCTTAGCTCTAAGTTTTTGTTGTCCCTTCTGTGTTAACGGATGGAAGGTGGGTAGCTGAAGGAATTGATGTGCGTAACACAGCTTCAGGATACTGAGCATGGTCTTGGGTCGTGCTTTGCTGAAAGCAGCTGAGTTGCAGCTGGAGGTAGAGTTCCTCCAAGGAGGGAAAAAGTTACAGTGTGTGTTGAACTGGTTGGTTTTACTAGTGTTGCAGTGTACAATTTATTTTTCTCTTTCCATAGGCATAATGTGAAAAAGACTGTATTGATACCTAGAAAGGACTTTTGTTTTCATGTTCTTTTTTTTTTTTCCACAAGAGGATACTTTTTTTTTAATTTCTCCTTCTCTGAAGTGGAAGTTTTATCTGTTACTTAGTCTAGTTCATTTCTAATAGCTTGTCTTACAAATACTAAGTGAAATAATTTTTAAGGTAAAATGGAAACCTTTTAGTGTTGTATATAGATTTCAGATCTTGTGTGCTCTAATTTAACTCAGAAATACGAGTCCAAATAAGTAACACCGAGTTTGAACTAAAGAGTAGAATTCAGAGTAGAATTTCAGTCTTTCCTCTTAAGTATTCCCTTGAAGATTGCTTCAGATTTCTTTGGGCACTCTTTTAAATTCATTTTATTTCTTAATACTTTGTGGTAGCTTATTATACAAGTAGGTATTTGGTCTATGGCTGATACTGAGAGATTGCTTCCAGACTTCTGTGAAACAACGTTCACCTCATCATCCCAGATTTTCTTGTGAATTTATTGTTTTGATGAGGGGAGACTTTGCTCATCCAAGTCATAAGGCTTAGTTTGCATTCTTCAGTGACGTCTGGTTGTTTCATGAACACTTCTGGCACTTCTCAGGCACTACAGAACTGTGTTTTACCTTGCTGGTGATTGCCGGTCCTTCTCTGGCATGAGTTGCTTTTTGCTTTTGTTTGCTTCTTTCTTTCAGTGCAGGCACTGACTCAAGGATCCAAACCAAAGAAATGGATGCCTAAAAAGAAATACATATGTTATGTGGGACTAGAATATTACAGGGCTTTCCTGGGAATTTTCTTCCTGTTGTGAGCATGGCTTGTAGCATCTTTAGAATAGTCTTTGAATTCTTCAAAGTAGAATTCAGAGAAGGAAGGAAAGCCCCGTAGCTGAGCTGTCATTTGTGATACCAGCCTCAGGTCTTTCCTCGTTAAGGCAAATGAGAAGGGCCTTGACTGTCTGTTTTGCTTCATGACCATGGAAGTCGTGGCATACTTTTAAGAAGAGTTAACACTATCCTGAGGTGTATCCATGGAATAATAAAATGTAGGAGTGCTTCCATTTTAGGTTACTTTTTTGCAGTGGAAAGATTACTGTAGGATTTTCCACTCCTAAACTGTGGATTGAAGTCAGCCATCTGCTGAGGGACCATTGGTACCTTGTTGGACAGGTAGGCAGAACTCTGCACCTGTAATTGCCATTTACAGGATGAGAACAGCTGTAGAATTTATTCTTTTTTTCTGAAGGATGAGTTCCCAACAGGTTAGCATCACATCCTGATACATTGTACCACTCTGCAAAGCTGATCTAAGAGGTCTCTTCTCACTGGTGACAGGACGAGGGGAAATAGCCTCGAGTTGTGCCAGAGAAGGTTTAGGTTGGATATCAGGAGAAACTTCTTTACAGAAAGGGTTGTTAAGCACTGGAACAGGCTCCCCAGGGAAGTGGTTGAGTCACTATCCCTGAATGTGTTGAAAAATCTTTTGGATGTGGTGCTCGGGGACGTGGTTTAGCAGTGGGCTGTTAGGGTAGCAGGGTTAGGTTGAGGTTGGACTCAATCATCTTGAAGGTCTTTTCTAACCTGAGCAATTCTGTGCTTTAACCTAAAGCAGTTTAGCAAGAAGACCTAATGAAATGAGCTTAAATAAAAGTTACATATACACAGGTGTTTCCTCAGGCATTGAAACTTCCTCCCTTTAGATGCCAGTGTATTCCCTAATGATGTCTGCAGTGAGACATTTGAAGGGCATCTTGCAGAAATAAATATTTGTACCGATTCAGTTTGGTATAGTCACTTGTTTTTGCTTCCTAAGTAGAGCACAAATCTGTTACTGTAAGTATCCTGTTATTGTTCAGCACAAGCTGTCACTGGGGGACTGTGTCAGTTCTGTTCAGTTTCCATTTATAGTTGAGACAGATTACTGTTAAACAAACTTTTTCCTTGGGCCCTTTGGCTGCTCCCGTAAAGCAGATGAGAGCTCCTGTTCTAAAGTGGAGCCCCAGCCTGTCCCCTTCAGTTGTTCCATTTAGTGAATGGAGAACTGCTTCAGCAAGAGAGTTAACTGGAGAAGCTGTCTGCAGCAAGAATCATGTTGCTTTGTTCCCCCTGTGTTTCACTGATGCTGCATATCCTTAGTAAACACAAGCATCACTTTGAAGTTTCTCTGTTAATGGTCAGGTTTTTTGCATAAACCCAAACTCTGCAAGCCGCATTGAGCTCTAGTTTGATCTGAAAAGGCTTCATCTGTGCGACAGTTCCAGCTGCCCTGCTCTGGTAAGACAATTTTACCTTGTGTGTGTTCTGAAGAAATGGTTTGTAGTGAGTGCAGAGTGGTCCTGCACCTCGGGACCTACCTCAGAGTGGAGGCTCAGGTGGGGTTGAGGGTTTTAGTTGAGGCACAAGGGGAGGGATCTGGCAGATCCTCTTCAAGAAACATTTATACCTTTTTTAGGAGATAAAAGGCTTTTATTCTAAGTCAGCTGATAGGGTGCTTTGTGCTTTTTATGAGCTGAAAATTCAGGGCCCTGTGCTCATCCCATATTCAGTGGAGCTCTTCCTTGTATCAAGATTTACTGCCAAGGTACAATTAGGTGGTTTAGTATTAACCCATCATCTGTGCCAGGACTGTATGTAGTAAGGGAACATACTGACAGAAAGTGTTTGTTGCAGTGTGCTGCTTGGCTTTTCTCCTTCATATCAAAATGCTTTCTTTAGGGAGCATCCAGTTGTCCCTCAGACATCTGGTAGTGGATGGGAATAAATAACAGCTAATAACCACCCCACAGACAAAGGTGAAGCCTTCCTGAGAAACACTTTCTTCTAGTCAGCCATTGGCAAGTACCTCACTTCGGGTCTACCTTCCCTGCTTCCTTAATAAGCAGCCTGGTGTGTTGATCAGTGCAAAGCAGTGTGGCTGTAAGATGAAGTGTGTTCAAGGTTAGAGACTTTATTTTTCCAGTACACATTCTAAAAATAATTTTTATCAAAGCCTTCTCCACTGTATGGAGGTGCTTTGGCTCTGTGATCCTCTCTTAAGAAAAACAGAAACAGAATAAAGCCTTTAAAATGACTTATTTTTTAGCTGAGTTGCAAACCTTGCTTCAGTTTCCCGACAAGAGTAGTTATCTTCTCAGCTTCATTTTACCTGTGAACTGTTGCTGATACTTACTTTTTGATTGACTTTGCATTTTCAGAAAAAGAAAGAAAAGGCCTCAAGCTTTCCTGTATGTATTACTGCTAAAAATACTTGGGAGACTGAGCCCTTTTATTCAGGGTCTGAGACAGAGGTATCAAACTTTCAGGTCCTTTTTAAGCAAAGGGATCTGTGGTGCTTTTAACCTGTGAAGACTTCAGGAAAGCACCAGCCTGGCTAAGATTCTGCACTCAGTGAAAGTTCATCTGTAGGATGACGCAGAGAAGAAACCTGCAAAGCTGTTGTGCTCGCTGTTTCTCTTCATTTCACAACACAGTGGGTTTAAAACATCTCCGTTTGGATTAAGGGATTTTTGTATATAGTGACCAAAAGTGTTTTCCTCCTTTAGCTTATACCTGACTAGTTTCTTTTCTCCTTCCTTTCTTCCTTTTCCTGTTTCCAGTTGCTGTTGCCTTCCCTCCCATCTGTCCCCCCTTTATCTGGCAGTACATTTCTGCTCAGACTTTGGGGCTGCAGGAAAGTAGACTTTGCCTTCTGTGACCTGACACCAGGCAGAAACTCAGCTAGGGGAAGAACAGAAGAGAGCCCTTAAGCTCAGCACAGGAGTCCCAAGACTTTCCATTATTAACAATTAAAGGTGATTCCAGGATGAATTAGGTAATGGGTTAACTAACGAATGAAAAGAGAACAAAGATAAACAAAGAGAAAGATCCTACCTTGCAAAAAAATCAGATTATTAGGATTACATGCTGCCCACCTGTCTGGGAAAGGAAGAACAAGCTCCCCTGTTTTCAGTATTAATGTAGTTAGTAGATAAGGTATATGATGTGCTAGATAAACTTCTCTTCTGCTGTTGACTAGAAGCTTTGCAAGGAGGTGTTGTGTACTGGGGAACGGGAGAAGAAATAAAAGCTTCCTGTTGAGTCCCACCCAGCAGTGCTGCAGCTTTTTCTCTAAAACAGTGAAAATTGTTTCTTCCTACCTCCTACACCCTGCCCTCATCACCGTCGTATCGTGGCTGGATCTAGACCGAGAGGTATTGTTTGAGTAAAATATGAAGACAGTGACATGGTTTTGTTTTCATTGTTGCTGTTACCTGTTCTGTCTCTGGGGTGGAAGGTACTGCTGTATTTTTGTAGGGCTGTATAACCCTAGCCTTTTTCTCATGTCAAAGGTCATACACTATCATCTTCCTGGTTTAAGGGGCACAGATAATTTCTAAGTCAACTTGGTTCATCTCTGGCAGTTAAAAGCAGAAGTAACAGAGAATATGTATTTTGTTATGGCTGATGTTCTTCCTGAAATGCATGAAAATAATCTCTTAAGTTTTGTGCTAGAAGTCATTCAATGAGAGAACAAATCACAGCTCTGAAAGGAGGGAGCTTCTGGTTGGCGGTTCAGTGAAGAATACAACAGTTTATGGAAAGCCTTGGTAGAGCAAATACTTTTTTTTTTTTTTTAATTTCTCCTTCCCGTACATAAAAAAAGCAGTGTAGGTGCTGAAGCTTTTTGTAAACTGTAGTCCTTAAAGGTGGAACTGTTCACCTTTAAAGCTCAGCTTTCTGAAGCGTCTGTTTTGTGCGGTGCTGTTGGAGACTGGTAACTGAATACGGCTGGGTTTGGAATAGTTGGTTTTGAAGAGAACCCTGGTTTGGGTGAGTTGATTTCCTTCAGAAAGGGAAATGACTAGATTTACTTTCACTGTCACATGAGTGTCAGGTCATCAAAGTAGTTGACTGGAGTATGGCCTTGAGTAAGTGTTGTCTAACTTGATAGGTACTTGCAGTAATTTCTCCAGTGGGTGTTCTGCAAAATGAAGCATTTTTTAGATGAAGAATGGCTCAGGTTTTAACAGTGTGTAGAATGCAAGGCCTTTCTATTGTAAAGCCAAGGAAGGTGCCTTCAGGATGCTGGGAGTTTAACTTTATTTTTCAGAAATCATAATAACGAATGCACTGGAAATACTTGCAGTAAGGAGGTATGGCTTCTGCAGCAGTGAGATGACCTGTTTGCCCTGTGGTTCTTGGTTTCTTTTTCTTCCCTGCAGAAGCATTCCTCAGAATAAATTTGCCCTGTACCCCGTGGAGTCTGACTAGGTTGGGCAGCAATAGACCTGGTCTCTAGGGCGATCGTTTCCTGTCGATAAGTTTGGCGACAGAACGCAAATAAAGCAGAAACCCGGGAAGATTTTCTTCTTGCCTGATGAAGGCATCGGAATTCCGGCTGTGTAATATCAACGAGACTTATTTCTTGGTTTGGAGAGCAAGTGGGGATGGCGGGTGGGTGTACAGGGTTGATACTGCAGGTACCTTTGAGCATACAATTTGCTGTGTAACGTAGCATGAGAGAAATGAAGTTCTTGGGTATCGCACATCAGGCACCTGAAATGGGTAAATAAATCCATCCCTCACCATCTGCTTGAATATTGTGTCTATTAATAGGAATGATAACCATGCTATTTCAGTGGGATGAATATGGTATTTTGACTCTTTCAGCAATATTAATCTAACATATCAGTGCTCTGCAATGGCCTATGAGGAAATCAGTTCCTGTGTAGCATTATATACAGTATTTTTTTTCTTCTTTTAAGGTAGAGTACACCATGAGCAAGAACAAACAAAATACTGCATAGTAACCCGATAAGTGTGAGCCTGGCAAAGATTTTGCAAGAGCAAAGGGCTAAAAGCCAGTAAATTAAACTGTCATAATGTACTTCAGTACTCATTTCCAAACTCCGGGGCTTAATTCTGCTTACTTGATGGAGTTATTTCTAATGTAGCTTGTGTGTTTCCTAACTGTTAAAAATAATAATTGCAATCCTATCAGCAGGTTTGGAAGCTACTCACTGGGTAGACTGCTGCTATTTGAGCTAGTGGTGTCTAATAATACCCTGTCGTGCTTTATAGGGACCAACCCTAGACGGTGTGATGCATGTACTTATGCTGAGGGTTTTCTGGGTGTCTTTGGACTCTGGAGGATGACCACTAGAGGAAGGCATGCCATGCTTTGACTCTACAAGCTGCTTTTGCTGCATTTTTTTTGTTACCAGCAGTGTACCTTTTACTTTCTGCATACTTAATGGGGTTTTGTCCATATGCTTTTCATGTATGGTCAGGTACAGTTTTTGTTTGGAAGATACCTTAGACAATCTAAACTCATGTCCTTTTAAATACCTAGTTTGATGTCTTTGTCTTTCTTTCCTGTTTGGAGATGCTCCCTCTCTCTATGCCTGGTTCAGCTACTTCTTGTAGGTTCTCTTTCTTATCTTGTTAGCTCACTTTCCTGCAGTGTTTGTGATCAGCCAGTCAGTTCTCCTGTCTTACTGGGGGTTTTTATGAGATATATTTTCTCTGTTATTTGTGGTGGGATTCCCAGATTACTCTCCCGAGCAATTTCTGTTGGTCTCCTCACTCTCTGATCCCCATCTGGTTTATGTTTTTCTCTCTATCACACTCTGATGGAGTCTCTGTTCAGCCATCCTATTCCTGTTTTGATGCAGACTTCAGTCACCCTTTGGCAACCACCACTTCCACTGCTGATGGAGCTGCAGCATGGTTTAGGTTGAAAGATACTTTCTGGAGGGCGTGGAGTCCAGCCCTTGCTCAGAGCAGGGCTACTCCTAGGTTGCTCAGGGTCATGCCTAAACGAGTTTGGACTACATCCATTCTTATTTTCATCTACTTTTTTCCCCCCACTCCCTCTTTCCATGAGTTGAATCCTTACCCCTCCACATTTGGTTAGATTATCTTCTACGTTGTCATTACTTAGGAGTGGGATGTTGGACAGGCTAAGTCAGCTTCCTAACTTTATTTTCTGTTCCTTTCACTCAGTACACCTGAAGTGATAGGAAGATTTATTTTTTTTCCTCATGTTCCATGCTGGATATGAGATTTTTAGCAGATAAAAATACATACTCTTTGCTGAAAATAATGTATCATCTACAAATTCCCCAAACCCCTTGGAAGCAAGGCTGTATTCACCCTGCTGCGAGGCCGAGGAAGAGACATCCTAGAGACCCTAGCCAGAACTGGCATTCCAGCTTTCGAGTGTGCTGGTGTTAAACCTTCCCAGAGAAAATACTGCAGCTTTTGGGTTTATCTTCTTTTCCAAGATATTTTTTTAAATTCATTAAAGTGTTGTGGGTTTTTGAGGTCTGGGGGTTTTATTAATTGGCTTAAGTAGTTGAGTTGAAATAAGAGTGCTGAAGAAGATGTTAGTATCCCAACTTCCAGCCTTGTTTCCTTGAAGTTTCTAGCAGCTTTGGAAAGAGGGTATTACAGTGGGAAGTGTCAGACAGTCATAATAATAGTTACTAGCCTTTCTTTTAATATGAAATTATTATCTTTTGGAATAAATGACTTACTAAAATGTGACTCACTTCATTTTTACAATACATTTAACTTTACTACTTCGCTTTCTGTTTTCAATAGCATAGTTATATTTTTACCAATTTGACTTAATCTGACTGTCTGCTTCCATTGGCCTCCCCCAGAACAGCTGCTGTTTAACCGTGGGATGCTGGATCTAGCCTTGCTTTAAGCCTGCTGCTGCCTTTTGTAGGACTTCTGTACTCTTCTATCTGCTGCTTTTATCTGTCCTGTAGAGTAAGTTCTGGTAAACGATTGCCTTTTGGGAGTTAGTCCCACAGAACTGTGTAGCTAGCTACTTTGGAAGCTCAGCTGTTATCCTAAGGACATGGTGAACTTAGCAGATAGCTACAGTGGTTTAGAATGTTAAACCTGTTACCACTTCCTATTTATTCATGTCCTCCTCTTGGAATTTACTAAACTACAGCCATCGAGATGATGGAACAAATGTCCTTGTTGTCCTAGGGCTGGAGATTTAAACCTATCTTATAGGCAGTTTAAACTGAACATCTGACCTTGCCCTGAGGAGTGGAAGATGGCCCTGCTTTGGAATTCCTGCTGCAGGGCACAGCAGGGACAGCTACTTGTACTTTAAACCTTTCCATGTAGTTCAGGAGGGTCTTCAGCTGTAGGACTGTCCAACTGCATAGTGAAGCTTACTGAGCATAGAGCCCCTTTACACCAGAGCCTCTTGCTCTGGGCATTGGCAAAGAAGCATTCCCTTTAGTGATAAGCATTTCAGAATGCAGGGGAATAGCTTCCTAGCTGTCTGCGTTCCTGTAGAACTTGGCTGCCTCGCTTCTGTCCACATCCACTTGCTTGGTGCTCTGTTGGAGGAAATGATATTAAAATACAAAAAACCTGGAAGCTGCCTAACTGCACATTAATAGAATGCTGTAAAAGTATTTTTTTCCCCACAGAAATATATTTCTTATTGTTACATATAGCTTAAGTCTTCAACAATTCTAGGTGTTACTGTAACTTAAGTGCCAGTGAGATCTGGACAGGCTGGAGAGCTGGGCAAAGGCAAACCTGAGGAAATCAGGGTAAGTGCAGAGTCCTGCACCTGGGTACCCTGGGGAGTGTGTAGGGAGTGTGTAGTAGTTGGAGGAACAACACCAGGTACCAGTACAGGTTAGGGGTAGACCCACTGGAAAGCAGCCCCATGGAGAGGGACCTTGGGGTCCTGGTGGACAATAAGTTATCCATGGAACAGCAATGTGTCCTTGTGGCCAGGAAGGCCACTGGTATCCTGGGATGCATCAAGAAGAGTGTGGCCAGCAGGTCAAGGGAGATTCTCCTTCCCCTCTACTCTGCACTAGTGAGACCACATCTGGAGTACTGTGTCCAGCTCTGGGCTCTCCAGTTCAAGAGGGACACGGAAATACTAGAGCGATACAACGGAGAGCTACAAAGGTGATGAAGGCACTTGAACATCTGAGGATTACACATATGAGGAAAGGGGCTGTTTAGCCTGGAGAAGAGAAGACAAATATCTGAAGGGTGGGTGTCAAGTAGAAGGGGCCAGTCTCTTTTCAGTTGTGCACTGTGATGGGATGAGAGTTAATGGTAGCAGGATGCAACACAGGAACTTCCACCTCAACATGAGGAAATCCTTCTTCACTGTGAGGGTGACAGAGCACTGGAACAGGCTGCCCAGAGAGGTTGTGCAGTCTCCTTCTCTAAAGACTTTCAAGACCCACCTGGATGTGTTCCTGTGTGGGCTGCTCTCGGTGTTCCTGTGTTGGCAGGGGGGTTGGACTCCATGATCTCCAGAGGTCTCTTTCAATCCCTATGATTCTACGATTCTATGGTTTTGTTCACAATAGCAAAATACCTCAGAGGAAAGAAATGAAAGTTTTTAATTAGAGATGCAAGGGTTTTGAAGTCAGTGTTGGAGCAGCACATGTCCTTCAGGAAAGGCTTCAATATGCTCTTATGTCAAATATGTTTTCAAGACAGTGTCACCACCTCCCTACACCTAACTCAGGGAAAACTGATTATGAACATCGTTATTGCAGGTGACAAAATGAGCGGTCATCTAGTCTAGAAGGCAGTGAACACTAGCATGTATGGTTCCTAGATCAGATTCTCAGATTTTAACTTGAATTAAGTACTGCCAAAGCAGCCCAAGTAAAGGTAATGAATCTACTCTGTATTACTGAAGTGATGCCCTCTGGGAGGCACTACTTTAAAGCTGCTATGGAGTAAGCAATAATCCACTCTCTGTTGGAGGGTGAATGTAATGCAAGTCAAAAGAGATTCCAAATATACTTCAGTAAAACAAACTTTATTTCAGCTAGACACTCAGGATTATGTAGGCAGACATTTGCTCCAGAATTAGTTTTCAGATTATTTTGATGTTAGGAAGATTTTAGGGTTATGGCAACAGTGGAGTACCCCTACATGCTGCTCTAGGATGTTAGGAACAAAATTCCAACTGGTCTGATCTTGTTCCAAGCTACAAACAGACCTACAGATGAGAAGCAAGCAGTAGAGACAGCCCTTGTTGGCCAGACAGAGCATCAATCTAGTCTTCTCTTATCTGCTACGAGCACATGATAGCCAAGTAGCCCATTATTTTGATATGAAAGGATGACCAAGGCTTTCCTACCCCTCCTTTATTTAGCAATAGACAAAGTTGATTTCTGAGGACCAAAGGACTCGGTGGACTGTGCCTTTCTGCTCACCCAATACACACATGTAGGCTGCTCTGATACGCAACCCAAACACTGCCCTAAGAATTTCATAAACCAGAACACTGCTGCATTGCCTGACAGATTAGAGAAATCAGCAGGCTGAAGTAGGTTGCGCCTGCTAAGCATCACTGATCAGGGTACAGACTGCAGATGCTGAGAAGACTGTACCAGGGAGGAACTGCAGCAGACCAACACCCCATCCCGTACACACATGCACAGACAAGCAGTTTGCATGCCATCAGTACAACAGGAAAATGGTCAGTTAATCTTCATTTTGAATCTGCTTAAAACATTCTATAAAGCAACAAGAATTATTTTAATTTTTTTTGTACTATCATGTAAATACAGTTTCTATTTTTAAAGCAGTAGGCTATTCAAGCACATCAATAACGCTCAAGATGAGGCAACGGTGACCCTACCAGTGAGGGAGGACTGTGACAACTATTGAAATCTGTGAAGCATATGAGGGTGAGGAGAGTAATTTCTCAAACAAATAAAAACATATTTCTTCAACCACAGGCATATTTATCAGACAACCTCCTTTTAATCCACATGAAGAACAACCTGAATAACAAAATCATGAAGCAGAATCAAGACCCTTATAAAAAATAAAGGTGAATATATTTTCATTTTTGTATTCATCTATATAAAATTCATGAAGTAGAAATGGAAGTTATATTCTAGTTTTGCAAATTTAATACTTTTAAAGTATTCCTGCCAGAGATAAAACTGGTCAAAAAAACCCAACAAACTTATTTCCTTTTTAAGAGTACATATATCACAGTCACCACATTTTGCTTTGAAAGGTGATGTTTGTTTTTTTGCATGAGAGGACAGCGCAAATTCCAAATCTTCTAGACCATGAAAAACAAAAAACAAGACGAAGAAACCATCTTTTAGAGAATGATAATGCTTCATTTCTGGAAACGCCTAACAGAAAAAAAAATTAAAATTGTCCACATGTCCAGGATACTATGAGAAGTAACCTTTGTATTTTCTCCTTAGTCTGTCTTCCAAATAAATAAACACCAGAAAAGCCACAAGCATTATTTCTATTTCAGGTGAATTTCAGAGACTTTTTTGCTAGCAGTCCCTATCACCTTACAGTTTACCACATTTGGACAGGGAATATTTGTATGAACTCTTTTAGTCAGTGCTTCTAAGCATATCTGTAGGATCTATGGCTCTAATGAAATGGTGATTTAGTAAGAGAAGGAACAATTGCTTTGAAGATGTTCTACAATCTGACCAACCCAAAACAAATGCTACTTGTAATTATTCTGTCAGAGTTAATATTGAAATGAGGAGTAAAACTTAATGAAAACAAACTTTTTTTTTCCTTGCTTAATTACCTGTTAAGAAGGGAAAAAAAGCCTTAATAAAACATTTGGATGCAAAGTTTTTGTTCATCAGTAAGAAAACCCCTTTCTTGAACAGAGAAATCTTCCCTCTTACTGTTCTTTAAGGGTAATGAAGCGACAGAAAAATCACTGTAGTCTCACTATGTACCTGTGCCTCCAATGACCTAATGAAGTTTGTTTTGCTTTGTTTTCCCCAGGAATCCAAAGGCCCTGTTGTAAGGAAGAAACTCACTCCAACACTTGGATGCTGCATGCCACTGACCCAATCCACCACCCACTTCAAAGGGTAGAGAAAAATCTTCCACCATGCTAGAGGCAGTTTGCTAATGTTTGCAGCACTAGGATATTATTTATATTCATAATCCACAAAAATAATCTGTACTGAAAGGGTGGGGGGGATGGAGAGAATCTATTTTTACCTTTATTATGGATTGCACAGGGTCATGCTGAGGAAGGGCAGTGAAACCAGTGTGTGATGGCAGAGTGGGCAAAGATGATGGCTATCCTGCAGGAATGTCTGTGCGACACCCGGCCTCTCCCAGCCCCAGAGGAGAGTCAGGCTGCAGTTGCCAAAAACTGCTTCCTACTGGCAGCACTCTGAAAAGCAAAAATTTATGTGTAAAAAGCTTGCCAGATAAACTGACCCCTCAGATGAGAAAGATGTCTAACACTAGCAGAAGGTGAACTCCAAATGAAGAAAGGAAATGAGCCAATGCTGCTGCTCACGGAGCAGCAAGCAGTATAACCTGTGAGTAATGTCTGCTCCAAGGAAGAGCAGTGCATGAGAAACAGGCAGTCTAGACAGGAAAGGGGTGAAGGGGTGGGTTCTGGCTTGCTTGTTTCAACTGTTCACAATGCACTTTTCCCACATCAAAAGCAGGGGGGCAAGGAGAAGAGGTAGGCAGTCTTGCAGGACAACCTACCCCATTAATAAAGAAAGCATTAAGTCTGCCATTTACTGATGATACTTACTTCATGTCTTAGAAAAGAGTATTTTGCCACTTCATAGCTGAAGGATCATATTGTCCCACAGCCCTATCAGCAAAAGCTGGATCTGATTCATTATCTATCTCCCAATAAATTTGATATTGGCTAAGCTGATGTTCAGAATCTTCCAGTCTAGTCTTTAGCCTACTTTTAGAAACTATGCAAAACTAAGCCAACTATTTTAATGCATCACAGTAAACAATTACCCAACAGATTAAAAAAATAAAAAGAAGAGTAATTGAGGCATCAATACCCTACAAGAAAACTATTTTCTCTCTTCCCTCAACAGCACTTCTCCTGTCATTCACCAGCTAGCCAAATGTACCAAGTTTGAACCTTTCAAGTAGGAGGATGGAATGGAGTAAGGGTGAGGAAAGGACCTATTAAGAGAAATTAAACCTTCATGAAACCAGAAATTATTTGAAACATAGTATTTAACAGTTTAAAATATGCATAACTAGGTTTGGAATTGTGCTCCTGCTCTAAATCAGGGTAACATCTGTTTATGTGTAAGTAAATACAGCCTGACAGCAATTTGGATCATCTATCAGAAAAAAAAAAATCAGCTGCAAGCTTAATAAGCATTATTTGTATTCTACATAATAGTCTATTTGTTCTTTCAAGTCACTGCAGTGATAACACATTTAAAGTCTTCCACTGTGCACTAAATCTAAGGTACCTAGGCAAAGCACAGCATATTCCAGTTGGATGCTTCCCAAATCGTATCACTCAACTTTTTAAATATTACTGCCATCTGTCTACTAAGTCTTTGTTTACCAAAACAGTAGCTGTGCACACATTTCTACAGCAATTGTAGTAAAAAAAAAAAACCACAACCAAAAAAACAACAAACCCTAACTTAATGCATTTGGTTAAGTTACAACTTACATTATTAAAAAAAAAAAGGAGCTCAAAACTGAACCTGTTTTGTCAAACCAGTTACCACTGTACCTAGAAAAAGTAATTATATGTAGCTTTGTTTTGCTTTATTTCCCATTTCAGTGCTTTAAGTGTTCTTCACCAAGTCACCTCCCAACTACACTGGCACAGGAAAGAAATAACAGTGACTGAAGAATGCATAAAGCAAAATAACTAGTCTTGCTCGTATTATCTGTCATTTTCTTCTGGATAAGCACAGGTGCTATAAAAGTATGACATGGAAATGCTGTTATACTAGTACCTCAGGTCATTCTTAGGGTGCATATCAAATCATACAACCCTCTCAAAGGGGCCCCAAACCCAAGCTGTTAGGAGGCTGAAAGCTCCAATAAATTCCAGGGACTCTTTCCAGTGTCTGGGCCATCTAAACAAATATTTCAGTCATGACTAATCTGAAACAATGCACAATGAAAGATGGGGAAGTCTTGGGAGCAGTGGGAATATTTAAATTGGAAAAGAGCCTGTGGGGGTTTTTCCTATTCCTAATTACAGTAGATTGTATTAATCAAGCCTGGAAACCACAAACCCAAGGCTCTTTGTGACCAAGTTGTCATGGCAGCACAAAACACTCTCAAGGCCGAAGAGATGAAGATGCATTTTCAGCAGCTTACTACGGGGGTATCTTGTAGGTGTAAGGCATATAGAGGAGAATTCCAATCTTTAAAAAAAAAGCTGCAGACTCAGAGAGCTGATAAACCTTGGCTGAATAAAAGCCAGTGGTCGTGTAATTACAGCAGATTATTTTTTTTTTAAGTTCTGCTGTGCTTAAAACCTTGCCTAAAGCTCCATCCAGATACTTATTTCAGTACTCAACCAAATATAAAACAACCCAGCAGTTGCCTAAAATGTGTACAACTAGAATTGACATAGTTGTACCAATTTAAAGCAAGAGCACGTGTTTGTCTGCAAGAAAATGCAGTCTGACAGCAGTTTGGATCAACTGCAAACTTAATAAGCTATGGGATAATTAAAAAACGTTGTTCATACTTATGTCAGTATGTTGAGCTATGTACTGTTGGCCCACGTTTTCCACCAGCAACTCTGCACAAGTTTGGTACATGCATATGCATTCCTTGTGTCAGTCACAGCTTGTTCCTAGAATGAAGCTGCAGACTGACAAAGTGCTTTACAGTCCAGAACACCTCTGCAGCCTGATTCTGCAGGCACTATAGTAGAAGAGTCTCCTTGTTCTCATCCAGAAAGCAGAATTTTCTGTCCTACAGTTTATTCACATACTGATGTTTTAGAAATAATTCAGTATTTCTGGAAGCAAGAATTCAGCTTTTACTTTTGTTTCTCCTCTCTCTAGAGTCAGATAACCCCAGCCCCGTAAGAACTGGTATGTTCCAGTCCACCATAACTAATTCAGGTACAGGATGTGGCCAAGTTTTAGCCTGAGCTGACCTGAGCTATAAGATCTCAGGCCATAAAAGCAGCTTCCTCTTGCAAGACAAACAAAAACAAACCCAAAATGTATATACATTTGAGCCGTAAGACATAAACTCAACACCACACAATTATGAGAGAAAACCATGCAATGCACGTGGAAACCAGTGAGTCTATCAAAGTAAAATACCTTAGTGGCTATATATAAACCACCTACTATGCCAGAAAGAAACCAAGAAGGCAAGTATTTTCTCTTCTTTACATTTTATACAAAACAGTTTTGAGAAGATCATCTAAAAAGATAAGCTGAAGGAACCACATCAGCTTTCCTCAAATTATTTTCATAACATGCTGTGTTTTTCATCCCTAACATAAAATAAACCCTAATATAAAAGATTCAAGTAAACAATTATTAATGAGCAGTAACAACACAAACCTGAGGGTTTATGATACTGCTCAGCTGCTGAATATTTGAAAGTAACAAATGCTGCCTCCTCCCATCTAGTTGGGAAAATTAAGTCAGAATTGTGCTTTAGATAAGCAAGGCCAATACAGGTTATACAGCAGGGCATGCCAGACAAATCTGAGACAGTAAGTAACAGAAAAGATAATGAACAATTAAAAGAAGTCTTTCAATTTCTCAAGATTAAACAAATTCAAGAATTTCATATTCCTTTTTTTGGATGCAGATCAATAAGTGTGCAAAGATGAAAAAAATATAGATAAAAAATTCACAAGATACAAGAACTGCCACACCAGTTTACTGCTCTAACTGTACTTATGTCCTCGAGGCAAAGTTAACCACTGTGCTGCTCACCTCAGAAAGCACATCCCTCTTTCAAGAGATTAATTTCATATGTCACAAGCACATCTGCCAGGGAAGAGTGGTATTCAAGTACTAAATTTAGTTTAACTTCATACAAAACCAAAACAAAACTAACAAAAAAGAAGAGAAAACACACACACACATAACCCAACCGAACCAAACAAACAAAAAAACCCCCACAACATTACCTTGTATAAAAACACATTCATTTTTTATACTGCCTTATATCTTCCACCCTGACCTTTAATGTGTTTCTCTATCCCGGAAATCTGATAATGACAGAGAGTTGGCACTGATGAACTAAGTGTTTTTCCTGTTTGTACAGCATATACCTACACACAGTTCCAGTCTCAATAAAGTAAACCCCTAGGAGCTAGAAAAAGATTTACATTGAGTTTTTAAATCTGACCTCCAAAGTATATAGAGTGATCTAAACACTTAAATGAAAGGTTTCAAGAAGTGGTTGTGGTGGTTTAATTTTTCTCCTCCCCCATTTCCCACCACACACACTCTTCAGCTTTGTGACAAGAAGAAATCCCCTTTTAATCCTCCCCTTGGCTTCTGACCCACACCTAACTGCTTTTCCAGCGCTAAGTAATACCAGCTGGGGTAGCTATGGATGAAAGCATTCACTTGCCCTACGCTTCAGGAGCTGAAGTCTATGGTTCAATTTGCACAGGTTGTCTAGATTCCATCACCATCTCTCCAATGATGAATACACATCTAAATTCAAACATAGTACAGGCCAAAGTTTAATTTAATGTTGTTGAGAAGAGGAAGGCAGAATTGTTTTGAAATTCTCTCTGAAAAGCAGCTTGTTGTATTAGAACAAAGCAGCTCATTTCTATCGTTCCTTTGTTTGACAAGTTTAGGCTGGTTAGAAAGGTCATTTATGCCTCAAAGCCTCAAATTAACATTTGAGGACATGAATTTTAAAAATGGCTATTTGCTTCTGCTCTCTGGATTGCTAATGATTTTTTCTTTTAAATATATGGAAAAAAAAAGAAAAAGGACATAGTCAGACCCCAAAATGAAAAAGAGCCTTTTCCTCAGGCCAGCTAGGCATTGATTTTATGCCTGTGTCAGCACAAGCTGACTATATCTTAATTAAACCTCACAAATTAAGCAGGTAGCTGAAATGCTGTCAAACAAAAATATTGTTTAATTACCGAAGAAATAAGTTTTTGGCAAATACACAACTTTCTCCCCTCCACAAACTCACAACATGAAATTGCCACTAAAAGCAACGGCTTCCAAGCCTGCTTTGCACTGACTTGCAACTGTTAACGCAATACTGCTCATCTTCCTAGTCTTTATATTTAATAAGCTGTTATCTCTACTCACAACAGAAATATAAGTGCTGGGGTTTGAATAGAAATAAACAAAGCCTATGCACTTTTAAACTAGGTAACCAAAAGTAGTTGGTACCAGGTTCTCTAACACTACTCTTCCATTCTCCACCCTGAAAGCACCTGTGGTTTTCATGAACTCTTCACAACTTGCATTGCTAAACTAAGAATTTTATTTCTGTGAAAAACCTTACAAGCTTACAAAGTGTCTTCAAACCTGAAAATAATCTTCAAAAACAATCCAACTGAACACGAATTACTCCAAGCAGGTGCAGTTTGGGCAAGAGCTCATACCTGATCATATGCTTTCTCCAGCTCTCTGAAATCTGGTCAGCTGTGTTGCATTTGTTTCCCCCTCCCAGTACAGAAGCAAGACGACAAACTGCAGGTAACGTTCCCTACCACAAGGAGGTCTTTTAGGCTGGCTCAAAAGACTGTAATTTTAAACAGTAATTTCAAAAAAACAGCACCACCAGCTCAACTCCAGCAGCCTGTGCAACAGCGGCTGGCAAAGCCACTCCCAACTAAGTTGTTTCAAAGGGGTGGGGCAGCGGGAGGAGCCCAAGGTAGCGCACACGGAAGATGTTTACATTGGCAACCTCCCTGGGAAACGTACCGCTTGCCAAAAGGAATCACACAGAATTCGCCAGGAACTGGTTTTCAATACTCCATTCAATGAGAAATTTGTACTTACAGAAAACAAGCCACAATAACTGTAAAAACTTTCAAGAATTGGCCAAATCTTTCAGCCAAAAGGAATCACCTCCTCCTCTCTGCTCTTTCCCAGTCAGAACTGTTGCAGGCTCATCATCCCTGACAGCTCAAACATCTATTAACAAATTATAACAATCCACTTCCAGCCAGGGCAGGACTCAGAGAATCTCAAGACACTTCACCGTATCTTAAACAGACACTGCTCACCTAAAAACAAACTCGATAGTATACACTCTGAGACACAGTAGTCCGTAGCAGCAAAAGCACTCCATAGGTGTTGCTAGGCACCCACTCGTTCATAGTAAATACAATTGTAAATTGCTAGTACAAAAACAGCTGTTGTTTTGAAGGCAGCAAAAAAAATTCAGACAACAGATCCTTACATAGGCAAGTGAAGTAAAAATTTTCTTCATGTCTGCACCTGTCAATGTGAAAATTATCACACTGTTTATGCCAAAACAGGGAAAAGAGCAGTGAGCAAAGAAAAAAAAAATCCAACCTGCATAAATCTGCTTAGAAAAACGCTGCTGTGTCACTTTCCTGTAATTGTTATTTGTGTTATTTGTTGAAACATCAATGCATGGAAAAGAAACAGTATGAGTACAGTTACCCACAGAAGTTACTTCTGAACATAGAGGAACTATTCTTTTAGAGTGTGCTGTTATCAGCATGAAAAACCAGATACTATACTTCTACATTATCAATTTTGCAGCAAGTAATTTTTTTTAAACTCCTATTAAAACCACCATGTAATTCCAAACAGACAGGAACAACTATGTCAAAACTTGTAAATCCTTCTCTATTATTTTTAATTTCAGTTAGCTCTACAATAACACGTTGATTATGAGGATCTGTGCAGCAATTGTCACTTCAAAGAACATACTTCGAAATAGCCTCAAAAGAAAAAGCTTCCAAAATTTCATAAAGTGAGCCAAAACCAAGCCTGTGTTCTTCCAGTCTGCTCCTACAGATAACAAATCTGAAAGCACTGGAGGAACACAGATGACACTGTATCGCAATGTACTATTCCAGTATCTCTGTGGCGTAAGTACCACACTGTAGTACAGGAATTTGTGAGCCCGTACAAAAGAGCTCTGAAATACTTATCAAGGCTTGAATAGGGTTATACCATGTTTCTTGGAAAATATTTGTCCATACTTGAGACATCAGAAGCAGTTAACAACAAAAAGAATGCGAAATCTCTTTAACCAAATTTTAACTGAGCAGAATCAAGCTTTTCCTAACTCTGGGCCTCCTACCAGCACAGGCTAGCTACATCCAAACCACACCAGCTGGTGACTTGCTTTCAGTATGCAGACAAAAGATACACTCAATTTACAATAAGCTGTGACATTTACATCCTAAAGTTAATAAAATGCAGTTTCTATTTTTTCAGAATAAGGTAAAAGAATGGAAAACAGTCAAATCAAAATTCAAATAAAGAAAAAAGACACACGATTCAAAGCAAGGTTCAAGATACCAGAGTTCAAGGTTAACAAAAAAATCCCAACTTTCTACCTGGACTGAAAATACATTTTGACAGAAGTTTAAGAAAAGGTTCCCTTCGCTCATTGAGCTACAGCTCACTGTGGATATAGTTAATTTATTGTTAGAAGCATTAAGAGAAAAATTTAAATAGCTTACAATGGTCGAGCAAGCCACCTGCAGTCAAGGCTATACTGTGCAGAAGAGCTGTGTGAGCCACACACCACAGTTGGCGTGGGGTTCCCAGAAACACTGACATACAGTTTCTCCTTGCTGCTGATCAGCTGAGATTCCTGCAGCCCCCCAGGATCTCCTGGCAAAGGGCACCAATTACACTGTCACTATGGCTCACATCCTGGTGTAGGGACAATATGGGATGCTGGGCAGACAGACTTGAAATGAAAGCTGCCAGGTGTCTGGGGAAGGAGAAATAGAAAATGAAGCAATATGCAACAAATAGGATGGGACAGAAAGGTTATTTGCCACCCCTACCATGTCCAAATCCCATGAAGGCATGAAGGCAAGTCAAGCAAGAGAGATTTTCATTCTTCTGATTCACAGAATCAGAGGGGAGAGAAAAAAAAATGCAAAACCACAACAAAAATCCCCTGCCTTTTTAGTGTGAGAGGGGCATTTCCATTCTTACCCCATGATACCTAAAAAACAACTGCAAAACAAAGGCATTTTTGTGTCATGGCATATTACCAACAAGGGGGGG
>WUAM01000383.1:3530442-3553285 GCA_024336885.1 Actenoides hombroni
CCCCCCCGTCCACCCTGCCAGGCAACGTTTTTTCATGCCCTTTCCCATTGTTTAGTTGGTTTTTTTTTTATTTCCGCTGCCCCCCCCCCCCAAAATGTTACACTTGCAGCATCTGCCTTTCCAAAGCGTTATTCATCCTCCTTTCCCAGCACTGAGAAGGTGGATTCAGCAGAGGGCTCCAGTGACCCACGCTGGGGAACTGCTCTTCGGGCAAGAGCTGCAAATGTATAAATCACCACACCAAAGGAGGAAGCCTTCACCTGCCCCAGCAGAAACACCTCATCCGTACAGATTTGTTCCGCTCGCTGCAGCCTGACCTGTCTCGGGTCCCGCGTGCTGTGTCATCAGTCATTACCGTGATGAACTTCCCCGTGAATTCCTTCGGTTCCTCCCGTTGGAGGTGGGAGGCAGAGCTGGGGGCTGTGCTTGGAAGCTGGGTGGTTGTGGTTCAGAAGACCGCGGAGCGTCTCCTTTCCTGTTGGGAAGGTTGGTGTTGCTTTCTTGTAGTAGCTGTGGGTGTGTTAGGCTGATGCCCCACTCTGCGATGAGCTGCAGAAATGAACTCGTGGAGGTTTCTGGATGGGATGGATGGAAGGAAGCTGATGGGAATGCAGTGAGAGCTGGCTCCGGATCTTTCTGAATGCCAGCGAAGCAAGAGGTGGTCTCCTGGCATCTTGCCACGGGGCTCAAGCATCTCACAAAGCTGTAGCCCAGGGTCCTGAAGGTTTGCTCTGGCTCAGTGCAGCCCCTGGTGCCATCACTGCCCCATGGCATGCATGGGGGAAATCCACGAGCTGGGAAAGTCCTCTTCTTTAACCAAGGCCCCAAGGAAGCACCAACCAGCAAAGATCCAGTTCAGTTTCTTTTTATCATTCAATTTTATCCTACAATTTTATAATCATTTTTATCAGCTTCTTTTTATTATACAAACACTTCACCCTTGTTCTCTTCTGGGCCCACTCTCCTTTCTGCAGTGTTGGCCATTCCCACCCCAGCTCTCCAAACCTCATTGCAGGAAGTTGCCAACCTCCTGCCCATGCCGTGCCCAACGTGAGCGTTCAAATAACAGAGGAGTTTTAGGCAAAATGCTCCCACCAGTCTCAGGCCATCTGGGAAATTTGATTTTTTTTCTTCCTGTCTTTTCACTCAGCTCCATCTCAGCTCCTTCCAAGCTGGAAGCTGCTTGGCCTGCAATGGAGGCAGAGACTGCCCAGGGTTTTCCAAAGCACAGCAACGCATATGGGAGTGCAAAGGGGATGGAAACGTTTGAAACCCATCTGACCATCCCTGCACTTGGGTGATGCACCAGCATAGAGCCACCAGACGCAATGAGATACAACGGGGCTGGGGAGAGAGGACTGAGCTCAACGTGCTCTTAGATATTGTCCTGGCATACGGAATTCTGCATAAAGATGTGCAATTCCTCAAATAAAACGTAGGATCCAGGATCTGGGGTTTATTTTATTATGACATTATCCAGTACTTAAAGGGTGGCTACAAAGAGGATGGAGGGTCTCACTTCACAAAGAGCCAGCAGAGAAGACAAGGGGCAATGGGTACCAGTTGCACCGGGAGAGGTTTCTTCTTGACAGAAGAAAGGTATTTCTTCTTGACAGAAGAAAGGCAGAAGAAAGATGCTGAAGGGGCTGGAACATCTCTCTGATGAGGAAAGGCTGAGAGCCCTGGGGCTGTTTAGCCTGGAGAAGAGAAGCCTGAGAGGGGATCTTATGAATGTTGACAAATATCTGCAGGGTGGGTGTTGAGTAGAAGGGGCCAGGCTCTTTTCAGTGGTGCCCTGGGATAGGACGAGAGGTAATGGTTGCACGGTGAAACATGGGAAGTTGCACCTCAACATGAGGAAAAACTTTTTCACTGTGAGGGTGACAGAGCCTGGCCCAGGCTGCCCAGAGAGGCTGTGGAGTCTCCTTCTCTAGAGACTTTCAGGACCCCCCTGGATCTGTTCCTGTGTTCCTGCCCTGGGTGATCCTGCTCTGGCAGGGGGGTTGGACTCTATGATCTCCAGAGGTCCCTTCCAACCCCTACCATTCTATGGTTCTATGATAACTGATTTATGTGGTAGGTAAGTTTGAACTAAAACTGAGGGGACATTGAAAGCAAGTGGTGTGGTATGTTACAGAATTCTCTAGTCTTAGGTTGAAGTTTTGGTTTTGTTGGTTGGCTTTTTTGCTTTGTTTTGGGTTTTTTTGTTGTTTTGTTTTTCCTTTTTTTTAAATAAACCTTCACATCCCTGTGTATTCTGCCATTTAATTCAAGTGATGTTGAGTATGTTCTTCATGTAGTTACAACTCGAAGTGCCATTGTATTCTTGACACCATGATTAATTTTGTGCAGAGGGCCATAGAGTAGTGCTTGTTAGTATTGTGGGAAGAACACCCCATGGTTGCTTTCCTTTTGTAAAGTATTGAGATAAATATCAAAGTATATGTTCTAGCAAGTAACTTAAGGAAATGTTTGAAAGATCTCCTGTGCTGCCATAATGTTCCTTTTTAAGAAACTTAATTAGCTTTTGAATGAAATTCTACACCTGCTTCCTCTAATGTATTTGTGTATCTATTTTTTTTTTTTTTGGGGAACTGAAGGAGGAAAGAAATGGGTTCAAATAAACAGTGAAGCTCCTGACTTCAAATAACTGCCTTCAAAAGTGAAATAACTTCACTTTCCTTTCTCAAACGAATAAAACCCAAACATACCTCACCTTGCTACAGTTAAAAATTTTGTTGTATTCAGGTGTTTAAATCTAAAGGGATTTTTTTTGTCTTGCGTCTTTTAGAGGAAAAGAATCAGTATAGGACACCTCAAATTAGGCTGCATCAGGGACCTGGTGTAGTGGTGGGCTTGGTTAGTGGCTGGACTTCATCTTCAGGGTCTTTTCCAACCTAAATGATCCTGTGAATTAGTGTTGGAAAAGATGTACTGAATTTAATCTTATCTGCTGCATGCCTTTGTTATGGTGGTGTGAAAAGAAAAGCTCTTGGGGTTGACCTCCCTGGATGAGGAGAGGCAATACAGCTCATTTTTCCTGCAGTGATGCTGCAGGAGAGTGGCTTTTCTTCTTCAATGCCTCCTTACCTAGAGCATCCCCAAAATAGACTGGATAGCATCTGTTCTCATGCTCTGCTTAGCCAGGACATTACTTAAGGAATATAATTAAAACATAATATTTTTTATTGGCAAAGACTGCTTAATTAGGATGCCTGCGGATACTTGATCTTCAAAATAAGCTACTGTACACACACAGATCAAATGTCCCAAAGTGTTGGACACCCATTTGTTGTCCTTGTTTTTATTACAACTGCAGTGTTGAGTGCTGCTGAAACAATCATCTTCAGACTCCACTGGCAGTTCAGCTCTTCTGCAAACGTGACCTGTAGGCACTGCTTTCCCCATCCTCTCCACGATGCTGAGTGTGTGTGTACTCCTGCTGTGTTTGTGAGTGTGTATCTGGTGTTTTCAAAAACGTGATTAGTTTGTTTGTTTGCTTTGGGCTGCTAAAAGTCTGCTTTTGTATTGTACTCTATGATACAGTGCTTTTGGGAGTCTCCTGGAAGTAACAGAATTGCTAACATTTTAATCAATTCAGCTCTACTTCCCAAGAGTAGGTTCAGAGAAACATTTTTTTCAAGTCCATGAGTAGTGAAATATTCTGTTCTTATTGACAAGCCAGACCAGGTGTCACTCCTATAATGCAATATATATTTGATACACCAGACGTTCTCTCTAGCTCAGTAATTAGTCTGATTTCCTCCTGCTTTTAATCAGGGCATATTATTAAATGGTACAGCATCAAAATAGCTAAATTATTGGGGAAAAAAACCCTCTCACAGCTAGATAAGAATGTACTTTGTTTCATTAGAGTAAAATTTATTTAAGGAAGCTTTTTTCCACAAGCTTGTTCTTTGATTAGAATAGGTTAGTATGCCTACATGATAAGAAAGCACATTGCTCTTCCGTCCTGTATTTGGTATTTTGGGAAGATTTTTTTTTTTTGAGGGGTGGGGGTGAGAAAATACTTGTTTGAAAATGGAAATACTGATGTATATTTGTGGATGTAACATTTGAACTTCAAGTTTATATGTTTGTTGAATACTCTTAACAAGCTCGTTCCAGATTTGAGGGAGCTTGCTTTCCTCACCCAAAACTCTGCACTCATTCTCTTTTTACAAGGCAGAACTTTGAACTACTGGAACATCTGACATCCAAGGGTGCAGTTTAAAAAGTCTCCCTTCTTGCCATTTGTGTTTGCAGACTGGTTTGTAGCTAATGAATAAATTACCAAGGTATTAAAAAAATAAGATTTGGAGTAAAAAAACGTCTTTTGAATAATTGCTATTACAATATTAGATATTATTCTTTAATTCAATATAAGTTTGATAAAAAGTGTGGGCTATTTTAGATGAAATATGTAATCAGAGGGGAATGTGGAAAAAGCAGGGAGTTACTTCACCCCACAGTGTAAAGAACAAAGAAAGAGAATTCCCCTCTGAGCCCAAGTGTGGTACCTGGTTTAACTGTGAATACCTGCTCAGGTATCAAAGAGATCTTTGTGATACTCAGTGTCAGAATATTCCTGCTGTATCTTCCCCCAACCCCTCCCTTCTTTTTGTGTAGTTAATGTAATGATTGTCAGGAGGGCAAATTGCCCCTCACCTTTAAAAAAACCCCCCCCAAACCAAATCCAAGTCCCTGCCCAGACTGAGAAAGGACAGAAGGGATGCAGGGGCTGGGGAGACCGTGTTCATTTCTGACCTCTGCAGGTGGCTGGTGAAAACTTTCCAGCCTGGAATGAAATCACTGAAACAGATCCCAGTGTCCTCTGAAAGACATCCAGCACACTCCAAGGGGATTTTAGCACAGTAATACTTCCCAAATGAGAAAAAAACCAAACCCATGCTATCAGTTTGCTGTAAAATGTATTACTAAGACAAAAACTGTATCTGCTCAGGATGCAGTTTTGTTTGGTGTTCCCCCCCCCAGTTTTGATAATGGGTAGAAAACTATTTTAGTCCAAAGTTGAAAATCAAGTGATTAGTGTGGTATCTAGTTGGGGTTATAGCCTGGTTCTGTTGTTCTGCTGTATATACAATTAGATGGCTGTCTTAAAAGCTCTGGTGATAGAATCAAAATAATCTGCCTTTTGACGGCTATTTTAATTTTTTGTGGAAAGACATTTTCTCAAATAGTTGGCTTTTCTTTTTTCTTTCGTTTTACTTGGCTATTTTTTTACTCCTCTTATTTAAGGGATGGGACAGTCCAGAAGATACAGTGCCCAAAGATGACAGGATTTTGCATTTGCACAGGAAAGCGATTTCAGAACTGAAGTGGGATTTTTGTTGTCGTCATCACGGTATCTTATTTCTCAAAGTTCACTGAAGGAAGTTTTAGTGGAGTAGTAAATGCAGCATCAACGGCATAGCCCTAAAACAGAGGCCCAGAGTCGTTCAAAATAAAGCCTGTCATGTGGCAAATCTAGGAAGAAAATGAGGGGTTGACTGTAATTTGGCATTGATGTTTATTTGGCAACCCTCCTGTCGTCTTTAATCTTGGCTGCTGTTTCATCAGCCAGTGCACTTCTGTATGGGTTGCTTAAATTCCTTTTATTCAATAGCCAGCTGAAAATGTGATGCATCAGAGAGGTGGTGGAGGAGATCTGTTATATGCCATAATAATCAAAAAGACCTATTTTTTTTTCCTTTGAGTTACTCTACTAACTGTTAAAACTGTGAATTTTAGATTAATTTGTCTGTTGAAGATCCTGTCACTTTAACAAGAGTGAATCTTATGTAAGACCAAAAATCTTCATGATGTTTCTCCTCAAGGTTTATTATTTCAGTCTGATTCATTTCCTGTTTTTCTGCTAATACACTGACAAAAGCAGAAACAAGTCTCCTTTGCCTGTTTGTTTGCAAATGTAGCAAATATGTCATTCGCTGTATTACAGGTGGCTGCCTGTAGCTCTTGAGGGCTGCAGAGATTTGTACCTTCCTTCTGTCTGTCAGTCTCTGGTCGTGCACACGAGAAAGCTGAGGATGTCACAACTTCTGTTCTCCTATCGTCAGAACAAGAAAGATACTCAGTAAGATGAGTAGCAGATTAAATACTGATTTTAAAGGAGCAAGGGCTTTTTCTTGAGCTGTGTTACATTAGACTGAGCTCATCGCCGTAGATTTCTTCAGGGAGTCACAGCAGTGAGAGAGACACTTGATATCGATGTGGATGGCAATGTATAAAGTGCTAGAACATACTGGCAGAGAGATAAGCTTACTTCTTGGATTTGAAAGCAGTCTGACAAGTTAAGAGTTGATGTTTAGGGCATGGGAGATTTCTTTCACCCTTCATCTGTACCGTGGAGTCTTACACGCTCTGGAGAGAGAATCCTGTGCTTGTGAAATCCAGTGCAACTCTTGTGTTCTGCTGAACTTTGAGCGTAGTTGGGAATGTTGATTGTTTAAATAAACACTGTGGTTTTTCTCATGGTTGCTGATATCTCAGAATGTGTTAAAATTGTAAAATTTTAATGCATTCTTGTACGCTTTGTCATGTTTGAGAAGATAGAGATTGAGCTTTATGCAGTATATATTAAAGATGTATTGAGAGTATGTCTTACAGAAATGTTAAATCCCATCCCTCTCAAGCAAATGCCTGGGAAAAGAGAGAATCACAGAATCATCTAGGTTGGAAAAGACCTTTAAGCTCATCGAGTCCAACCACTAACCCTACTCTACCAAGTCCACCACCGAGCCGTATCCCCAAGCACCACATCTCGACAGCTTTTAAAGACACCCAGGGATGGTGACACAACCCCCTCCCTGGGCAGCCTGTTCCAATGCCTCACAACGCTTCCAGTGAAAAAATTTTTCCTAATGTCCAGTTTAAATGTAACCTGGTGCAGCTTGAGGCCATTCCCTCTTGTTCTGTTGCCAGTTACTTGGGAGAAGAAACCAGTGCCTACCTCTCTACATCCTTTCAGGTAGCTGTAGGGAGTGATAAGGTCTCCCTTCTTCCAATAGGGTATTTTTTCATGACGTAACTCATGCTGGAATTACAAATTTATGAATTAGGAAGGAGTTGAGAGTTTGCAGTTTCTTTTACAACGCATAAGTAATTGATTAAACTGCTTTTAAAATGTATATGTGGGGTTACAGTAGTGTAGTACTGAAATCCTTTTCAAACTTGCATTTTAGAATTAATTTCAATGATAGTGTAAGCAGGCTTGATCTTGCATGTGTTTATTTCTTGGTTAGGGAGACTGCTTCACTTTGGAGAAGCAAAAGCAAGGCCTTCAAGCATTTAAATTCTCTTTACCATGAGCCTTTCTAGGTGTAGCTTAAGGTTGTTGGTTTGGGGTTTTCTTTAGGTACTTTAGAAAATTTCATCTAGAAGTATTGACCTTTTTCTTCTATAGTTTATGAAGTTAGTACTGGTTGTTAAGTTCTTTGGGACTGTTTTTGTCTTGTCAAGTATTTGTCTGGATTTCTAGATATGTGGGTCCTGCAATAATGAGAAAGGAGTACTCTTGAATGGCATTAAATACCTCCAGGCTACCAGTACAGACAATGTATTTGGCTGAATAAAGAACAATTTAAGGGCTCTTTCTCCAGTGATGGCAGTCATATGGAGGATATTGTACTGTAAAATGAGAAGTGGATAAAAGGGAGAAACAGAACCTTTCTGTCCTGGCATAGTATATGGATATGAGAGCATGCTTTATTTCTCTTCCAAATGGTGATGGGATTCATAAAGGCTTTTAAGAATAGTCGTGGTGATGAGGGACTGGACTGGTGTGCTACATATATAAGGGCACAGGCAAATGAGTGCAAGGTGTAAAGTTGTGGCTTAATGCTTAGTAGCTCAGATGTAGAAGGCTGATTGTTCATGCAATGCCAGGCTAGCTGTGAGATAAGACACACTCTCCTCTGTTGTCAGGCTGTTCTGTGCATTGTCCGTGTGAGAGATTGGCAAGTCCTGTTATCTGTCTGCCTCAACCTCCAGTCTGTGAAATAAGAGCCAGGAGTCCTTTCTCTTCGTGCTTTGTTTCTAGCATTTACACTATGGATGGAAACGACACACACACACACGTGCTAAGTGTAGTGGAGATGGCCTTGGTAGGTATGAATTTTGACTGGGGCTGCTATCATCAAGTAAGCAACAAAGGATTTGTCTTTTCAGGAGTGTATGGCTGTACAAATATACAATATTTGGAACTGACAGTATCTTTTATAAATAAGATTGTTCAAAACTGCATGTTATGAAACCAAGCGTTCAAGTTTTTGATGCTGCTGCGTTCAAAGTGTAGTTGGTCTGAAACATGTTTTGTGGCTCAACTCTGATACTAAAACGGGGAAAAAAAAAAACCCAAACCTCTACCAAATACTGTTTCTGAAATCACAGAGGAAAGGCCTCTTATTGTTCAAAAATATAATCCCTTACAACTGCTCTGAGAAAGTGGCAATGCCTGTGTTTTGGAGCAGAGGTGTCTTTGGGTTTTGTGGGTTGTGGTTTGCTTGTTGGCTTTTGGTTGGTTGGTCTTTTTCTTAGAGAAGCCTTGCTCTGTCTTCTCCATCTTTATTATCTGTTTGTGAAAACTTGGGTTCCAGCATTTTCTTTAAAGACTGGTTGGTGCAGCACCTAAATTCCTGAGTATTTCCCGTACAACCAGACTTTTTTCAGCCCTTGTAGCAACTTAAATTTTTGTCTCCCTGCTGGCAGGCATCAACTCAGAGAGTTCCATGAGAGACCCAGGTGAGAAAGGGAAATGCTTCCTCTGCTCTCGGTTGTCTGCCAGGTCAGGAGGCTTGAGACAAAGTGGGAGATGCCTACCTTTTCCTTCTCTCCCCTCTGCTGCCTTCACCCACCACCTTTTCCTGTACCTCCTCTGAAGTCATGTGTACGTCAGAAGCAGATCATGTGTTTACTGGGGCACGGACTTTGAGGGGCAGAAGAAGGATAAGATTGTGTCTCTTGTAACCACGTTAGCACTTGTGAGGTGATTATGGTGGCCTTGCTGTAGAAATCTTGCCAGGTGTGGCATGGCTGTATTGGACTTTTATGTAGGATATTTGAGTACAGTATGGGAAATCCTCGATTCGACATGCAAAACATCATCTTAATACAAAAATGTTTTTGTCCAGGTTGCTAGAAAATGACTTGGTAGCTCAGCTTTCTTGGTATATCTTGATACTCTAGACAAATACAAGGGATTAGAAGAGGTGTCCTTATTGAGGTAGACAGTTCAAGGAACCCCAGTTGTCACAAATGCTGAAACACAGCCATCATCCAAACTTGCATGTTCATTTTCTTCTCCATTATCAAGCCAAACTTCAGGAGTAGATGTCATTTACATAATTATTTAAAACCAGGCTGAGTACCTAATAAAATAGAGAAACTTCTACAAACCTGTACTTTTTTTTTTCTTACTGTCCTGAGAACATTTCAGTTTGTGTCCCATCCTCCCTCCTTTCCCTCCCCTCCCCAAGTTCTGTGCCTCAGTGTTATCGGTGAGGTGAGGTTTGTGAACAAACAGTATTGCAGCAATGTGCCAGCTGCAGAGACTTGTGACTTTGCTGGTAGCTTATCTTTCACTCCACTCACTGGGTATGTCTTCTGTCTTAGTCCTTTTCCTTTTCCTCCTCCTGCCTCAGCAGCACAACCCTCTCTAGGGTTGGGGTTCCACGGGTGACTGTGGACATTTGGAGGAGATGACATAGAAAGGAGAGGGACTGTACCCAGATGGGGAAAGCTGTTAATAACTTGCTAGTTCCTGACACAAACAGTTTCCTTTTCCATTGAAAAGCCACAAATGTAGCTGAAGCTGCTGTAGCCTCTCTAATGGGGAAGTGTGATCAGATGCCAACTACTCCAGTTATGTCAAAATGTGATATTAAACAAAGAGGTATCTTGTTGAACGTAGCTGTTCTCTTCCCAGGGTGGAACGATGTCAGCCTGACCAGCAGTTGTTGGGAAAGCTGCACTCAGCATACATTTCAGTCTGAGTTCAAGCCCACTAGTTACTGTAAGTAAATAACGACAGCCTTTTGATGTGAGACACAACAATTCCTTTTTGGCCATTGTGTTGTGACGTGCAAGTTGACTTGGATTGCTGCTCCCATTTTATTCATATTCTCTACCTGTTTTGATGTCAGAATCCTTCTGAATGTGCCTGGGCCTTTCTGCTGCCTTAAATTCCATTGCACTCCGTTATACAACTGACAGCTACAACAGTTTTGCCCTTCTAAGGGGGATTCTTTAATAACACTGGCTAAAAGTTTGCAGCAGACTACTCCTGTAGTTGCCTGCGACTTTAAAAGAGGGAGGAATCATTTATGGTCCTTCAACCCCATAGCTGATAGCTTTCCATTGGGAGAATGACTCGAAGGGGACTGCACATCAAAAAGGTCAGAAAGGGAATTGCCATGAATGCCTTTATTGCTAATGGTGATAGGAGCAGGAAAAAGACTTGAGGAAAAAGGAAGGAAAGAGAAGCTAAAACCTTCAAAATTAGTTTCTAAAGGATTTTTAAGTTACAGTTCTTTATTTTTTTAACGCAGCGTTGAGTAACTGGTCAGGGAATAGTCTGTGAACCCTCCCTGCTGAAAACAGACTTAATATACCAGAAATAGCAATAACCCTGCAATGTTTTTGCAAAGGAAACAAAATTTGTAGAAATAACTGCTGCTTTGAATCACAGACTTGAGGCTGCTACATGACTAGTAAAGCAGAAGAATCCTTACTTTAACAAATCACCTGCGTTAAAACGATCCCATTCAAGTGTCTTACTTCTGGACTACTGGAACTTTAGTTTGACATTTCATATGCCTTATTTTTGGGGTAAGGTTGTTAAATTTCAGAGTCGCTGAAGAAGTTAATCCTACGCTGGCAACAGATGTCCAGCTGAGGTTTGTGCAGGGGACTTTCATTCCTCGGTAACAGTGATTGGGCCTGGCTTATTCTCTGCTTTGGCACTGGGACAGCGTATGATTCATTTTTGTCTCATGCTTGCTGTAGCAAGGAAACCACAGGCATATTGCAGCGTAACAAGATTAGAGAAGTACATTTCAAAGCGAATACAAAACAGTCATCAAGGATATTTATTCATTCTGTGGAAGTCTCATCCCGTGTCACAAAGCAGACGTGGGGGGGGGGAATGAATCTCTGGCACAGATGTTTCACCTCTGTAGGCAGTTCCCTGCTGCCTGAAGAATGGAGCTGCTGATAATTCTCCATTCTTGAAACCTTAAATAGTTTTGGAGTTTGTTTACCCTGGGTGTTTCCTCCTCCCTCCCTGAGAAAGCATACTGTGGGGTTTGAATCCGTTTCACCAGCCAGAGGAAAGGTCTGCGTTGAGCCCAGGATTTATACCTGTGTGGTAACCCTGCCAGCTGAGGGGGAGGAAGCTGTGATAGCTGGACTTGCCAAAGAGCAGCTTGGCACCGTGGCCAGGTATTTTGTATTGATCTGGTCGTGCTGGGAAGATGGCAAACGCAAATACAGGTTTGTCCAGGTCACAGTCCACTGAGTTGAAACAGAATCTCTTAGGAAACTGCAGTCAGTTCCAGGTAATGTTTCACAGTGTCACCAGGTTATCTGGAGGCAGACGCAGCCCTTTGTGAATATGAAACTTGAAGCCCTTTGGGTTTAATTTTCATTCAGATGTCAGCATCGTCCCCGGTTTGGAAGGGTTCTCTGTTGGATGCTCCTTTTTCTCCTAGAAGCTGATTTTCATTCAAAGCTGGAGTGGTGTTGTCAGCGGCTGCAGAAGCCAAGTGGTGTTGTCTTTGAATGTTCGTGTGCAGGTTTGTAAAAGCCACCTCTTAAAGCTGTTTCAGCTGCTGCTGTCCTCGCTCAGCCTTCTGTTTCATGTGGCATTTGCTGTGTCAGGCAAAAGCTCTGCTACAAGTGAGGAGTCTTTTCTTGTAAGTTTATGGGGATAGCTAAGAGCAAGGTGTGAAGATGGCTCTCACAAGGTACTCGTGCAGTGCAGTGACTGCAAATGTCCTTCTGCTCAAGTTGGAGGATCTGTGACACGAACTGTCACGCCTGTGACTGTTTGGTTTGCCAGGAGCAAATGCTGCCTTTTTGTGAGGGAAAATTCAGAATGTTACTGGGGTTGGATTGGAGCAGAGGTGACCCCTGGTAGCTATAAAAAGCTCAGTGAGTAGAGGAAGCTTTGGAGTTAATTTTTGAGATCTTTTTAGTATTATAGTCAGTGTGAGGTGTTGTGCCACCATCATGGACGTGGTGTCTGCAGGCAGCTTCAGGAATCCCTTAGGCCTAAGTGATCTGCAGAGTACATCAGCTGTTAGCTTTGACTCCAGAATCATTCTAATGTTTCTTGTTTCAGGCGTCTGGTTTGGTTTTGAAGAAGGAAAAGAGGACAGAGGCACTGCTGGCTGCCCATGTTCTGTCTGGGGACAAGGTGTGCTAGCTGAGGTCTTGCCACTTTCCTGTCGAGCCATCGTGACCGGTGCTGTAGGATGGGAACAGGGCAGCAGGCTCTGCCTGCTCTCTCCATCTGCTGAGCTCCTGGCTTCAGCTGACCTCTTGCTGCTGCTGCTTTGTTCTCTGCCTGCCTCTGGTTGATACAGAGAATTTACCTGGAAAATGAGCCAGTCACATGGAGAGACTGTGCCTGATACAGCTGTAGTCTCCAACTGAAAATTGAATTCCCCCCCCCCCCCCTTTCCTGCTCTTCTACATTTGTTTTCCAGATCAGGAATCCAACCTCTGAGTTACATTAAGTCTCCATTGTGCTATGTAACTACTTCAAAAGTATCTGCTGGCAAGAGAAACTTTGATGTCAGTGAAGCTGGGGTGAGGTTCTGCATTGCCCACATGCAGCCGCTCTGGCTGTGTGGATAATGGCACGTGGGAATTGAAGCAGAATTCGAGGGGGAGGAATCCCTGTGAATGGTGTTTGTAGCTTCCTACTCGGTGTGTAGCTTTTATGAGGAAAAAAATGTACTTGACAAACTATGTATTGTCCCATCCGTTACAGATATTTCAGATGAGTTAGTAAGGATTTGTGCCTGACACTTCTGGCTTGCAGTATATTGGTTTAGCTCTTTAAACTGGGATTACAGTAACAGTTCTTTGCTGGTGTTCCAAGTGAAGATATTTTTCAGAAGCAAACTACATGTGTTGCTCAAGGATTTATTTTTTTCTCCATTGTTAACACTAGGCTTAAATGAGCAAGAAGAAAATAAATCAGTAATCATCTAGTGCAGTTTGAAATTCATTTTGCAAGTAGAAACCAAGCAAGGACTTAAAAGGCACTGTGAATTTATGATCCATCAGAGAAAATGGCATCTTATTTTCAGGATGAACAGAGAATTGACTTTTGTTGTTGCTGACAGATCTCTCTGATTTGGAAATAAATATGAAAGCCTGTGTGTTAGCTGAAACAAGCATCTTACATTGAACATAAGATGTATCTGGGTGCACACAGAGCAGGAGAGCTGTATTTAAGGCCATCAGTGCAGAACTGTGCTTGTTACTGTGACAGGATTCAAAGTCAAGCCGGGGGATTGCAGCCGACTTAAAAAATAAACAAGAAGCTCTCAGAGTGTTTACAAAGTATTTACTCTGCTTTTTAAAGGAAAAATTTGTCCTGACATTTGAGGACTGTAGCTTGGGTTTAGGCTAATGAGTACTCGTGGCCTCAGGCAGCATCTTCTGGACTAATTTGGTTTACCAAATGTGATGCTTCTGTGGTCTAGGAAGCTTTTAAATCTGACTGAAGATGTTGGGCTTTGGGTGTGTGTAGGGTTGGGGGTTTTTTTTGCTTGTTTGTGGCTTTTTGTTTGTTTTTTAATATTCCTAAGAAGGCTACGGTTGAAGGCACATCACCAGCATTAATATTTAAAGACCTCCAAGTATGATTTTTACCTCAGAACCTGAAATAGCTCAGGTTTGTTTGGAGACTATAATTGGAAAGTGTTTAGCTGCTCTGAATAATGGAGAAAATAAGCACAGTAGCTTTTCTAGGAATTGCAGTATGCTTACTTCAGGGTTTTTTTTCTGTTGTGCCTGTAATTGTTTGAAATGGATGATGTGTCACAGTCTGTTGAGCAAAGGGACCTGACTAGGAATGTTTCCATAACTGTGTGGAGAAAAATTAACATCCAACAAAGTGTATTTAAAGCTGCACTAGAGTGAGTGAGTTTGCGTGTCTTGCTGTGGGCCTGTGTTATCCCTCCTCAAAAGCACGAGTTGTATTTCACAGACATTCCCCGTGTTGTGGGAACTGGCAATGGGAGCCTAACGTGCTAATTTAAAAGTCATGGGGAAAGGGAATAATGCAAATACATCTTGACCCACAGCAATTTTCCTCCTTTTGGGCAGTTGCTCGCAGTTGCAGCAACCAACCTGGCTCAATCCTGCTGGGTGCTGATGCAGCTTCTCTTTCGGTGTAGGTCAGGATGTTGTTGTGGGTGGGATAACTGTACTGGCAGAATAACTCCTCCTCTTGGCATATATTGTATTTCCAGCACAGGAACAGCAGCAGATGTACTTCAAATGACAAGCGTTCAGCTTTTTCTTGCTTTGTGCTTTTTAACTAGTGTTCACACAGTTTATAATGCTGGTGCAATCTGTCTGTAAAGGCTGCTGGATTATTCCCCTTCTCTTGCCCTGTCTGTGCTGAATGAGCTCTATCTTTTCAGCCTGGTCCTTTTGGATTTATTTATTTATTTTCAGCAGGAGTGGAAGAATCCTTTTTCACTAATTCTTTTCCCCAAAGAAGTGTCGGTAAGGTTGAGCTTTTCACCTCCCGTATTCCTAAGCCAAGATCTGTGCGTGGTGGCTGGTGGATTTGTCTTCACCTTCCCTTTCCAGCGTTCTCCTTTCCTTCTGCATCGGGCTGGGCCGCGAGAGAAGTTTCGTGGTACTTCTGCCATTTCCTGACGCCTCTGGTTCTTCTGGAGGCAGTGAGTTTTTCCTGTCTGGAAGCTAGAGGCAGTGTTCCTGGCAGGATGGAGGGGGTTTTTTTGTTTCCCTGGCTAGACCTTTCCCCGTCTTTGTTTTCATCTCTTTCTCTCAGTTTGTCGTTCTTTTTCTGATCTTGGTCTGTATTTGACATTGTGCCAGTTGAACTAGAGCTGACGTTAAACAAAAGCCAGGCTTGGTGGTTTGAAATCTCTCCATGCAGGATTCTCAGTTAACATACTGACAACAAATTCCCAAGCCAGGCAGCAGTAGAACTGGGCGTGCTGCACTAGGGTTTGCACTGGTCCTGCTTTTGGAGTGAACAGGAGCCGTTAACTCCACCCGTGTAACTTTGTACATAACCTGAGAGTAGTTGCAGTAGTTAGGGCATCAGCCATAGGCAGAGTTCAGAAACTGTCACAGTTCCCCGTCTGTATCCTGAACTTGCTGCTGGGATAGACTGCCATGGATTATTCATTCAGTCACAGAACTTCTTCTGGAAGTTCCTATTGAATTCTGTTTACCAAAATGATTAATTTCTCTGTAGGGAAATTGGATCACACAAGACCCATGCACAGTAGCTATTCAGTTCTCAAGGGCTGAAGTTTGCAGAGGCTTAGTGAGTTGCTGTGAGGTGTCACAGTTGCTTTCAGAAAAAAGAAATTCAGTTCTTATCCCATCCCCTGGGAAGGTACCACAGCCTAGCTTCATCTCCCTGGAAGAATTCAAGACTCTTACTAACTTGCTCCCTTTTAGGTACTTGATTTACTGCCTAAGTTTTACCCTCTGTGTATCTGTTAACAAAACTGGTAAAATAACACCAGGGGGATTAAAAAGTAACCCATTAACAGCTTCCAGCACGTCTTATTTTGAGGCAAAACTATTTCAACATCACGTGGTTGTGGTTGTGGCTGTTTTGTTGTTGTTTGTTGATTATTTTTCTTTTGGTTGGTTGGGTTTTTTTTCTTTTTCTTTCACCCTTGCCCTGAAAACTGAGGTGAGTTATGCCAGAGAAAAAAAAACCAGAGCTGGAAGATGCTGCCAGTCAGCTGGTCAATATTATTTTTCCTCGGTGAAAGACAGAGCCCTCTGGCTCCTGCTGAATTTAAAAATCAATAGGAGCCAGGAACTGAGATCTGTTACCTCATATATCCCCTCAAGCTGCTGTCTCTCTGGTATGCTGCTCAGATTCTGCCTGTGTGGTCTCTCTGGATCCTCCTGCTCTTAGTTTCAGATCCCTCTACTACAGTATTTGTCCCACCTTATCTTAGGAGATTTGGTTTGGTTTGGTTTGATAGTAGGGCAAACTTGAAATTGAGAAAGAATTCAGTATATAGCCATTACTGTTGGGGCAAAAATACAGGCCTGAAATTACAGCTCTGTATTCTGGAAATCTGTGAGCCTTGATTTATTTTCATTTTGGAGCAGTTTTTCTGGAGGAACAATCTCGGCAGCGAGGAGCGTTGCGGTGCTTTCCACTTGCGGGATTGGCGGCACAGGAGACCCAGAGCTTCGTGCCATTGTTTGCCTGGTGCATGTATTGACTCTGGATTATTTTGCAGTGTACAGTTGACAACAGAGAGCAGCTGCAGGAAATTCCGAGGCCTCATTCAGCAGGAGTTTGGAAGAATAAAACCGAAAGTGGGGAATACTTGCTTTCAACTGCAATAAATGTAAAGCTGAAAAACTCTGAAAATCTGCTCGGAGATCATTTTGCTATTGCTGTTGCCATATAACTTTGGTTTTCTTTATGTTTCTAAGACTGCATTGATGAAGTATCTGGATCTGTTCATACCACGTACCGTAAGACAACAGCTCAGAATTAAGTTCCTTAGTTCTTCTATATCCACTGCTCCTACAGATGACTGTGCTGTAAATTCTGCTTTTAAAACCCTGTTTTTTACTTTAGAGATGGGAAAGATATGGGGTTTATGGGATTTATTTTCTCTGGCAGGTCAAACAGTAATTTGGCAGTCTTCTGACTGATAAGCTAGTGTTCTTTGCAGCTGATGGTCAGAAAGTGCTCGGTTTAAAATATTAATGCAGTTAGATGAAAACTTTTTCTTGGTGCATGGGTAGCTCATGCAGTTTTTAATCCCTTAGTATTGGTTCCACTTTCCAGAGCACTAGCTAGTCAGATGTGTTAGAAAATCATTTCAGTGTGTGTGCATATGTGTGCATATACATTATATATATAAGAATATAAATCTCCCCACACTATTTGGAAGTGAAAATATCATTGAATAAAACGAATGCATTCCCATCACTTATGCAGGAATAAAATTGTGGTAGTGTGAGGATTGTAATGATTAAAGGATTAAAATAGTTACAAGTTCTGGTGATGTTTTGTTTTCTTCCCCTCCCTCCCTCCCTCCCTCCCCCCTAAGTGTTTCCAAGTTTCTGTTGGTTGAGTTTGGTGTACAGTTGCTTACAGTAATGCACCAGAACACATAGGATGAGCTTTTGACACGGGGAGCAAGCGCATGGTTGGGCTAAGCCTGCTCTGCTGCATTAGATAAGGGAAGTTTGATCCCATTTGTTGTATTTGCAGGAGATGTAGGTCTGGAGATTCACAAATGGAAAGCATCTCTCCGCTGAGTTCTTAGCTTTGTTCAACTGTTGCACTCGATATACTCAGATTTATTGCTGCTGGGTTAGAAAATTAATGTTTTTAGAATGGAAGGAATTCCTGCCTGGCTGACATGTGTTAGCAGAAGTAGAATGTGGGCCCTTAAGAGGGGCTTCAGTTTATCATGGCTGACCTTGCTTATGAAAGTATTGATGAAATCTTTTCATCTAGGATTCAAACATTCAGTGAAAGAGAATTCTTTTGTAAGCAGTTTTGTGTTACAGCCTGTTCCTTTGGGGTTTGAAAGGATAGTGACCAAAAACCCCACCTCAAAACAAGACTGAAGGGAGGTGCTTTAAGCATGGCTGCTTCTTCACAAGCATTATCTGCCCCAGGAACAGTTTTGCTGGAGTTGGCAATAAGTTCAGAGACTTTCAGAATGAGTTGAGCAGCTTGTGAGACTTCCCTTCCTAGTGGCAGCTGCCATGGACACATGATACAGGATGTACTGCACAGAAATTGCTAAGGAAGAAGCATAACTGGTTTTTTTTAATGTAATAAACTGTTAAAGCCTTTTCTAGCTGTAAGACTTCGTTTCTGTGCTACCTACCATCATGAATTTTAAAATAGAACCTTGTGTATCAGTTAATTTTTGGCAGTTCCACGGTGTGTGCTCTGCAAGCTTCTGTGTATTTTAAATGCTGTCAGTCTTGGGACTTTAATGCCTGGTCAGTCTGACTGTCTCAGGCTTTGAGCCCAAGTGGGTTCATAGTCTGTCTCTTTGCTTCATTGTTTTACAAACAATATTACTTTGTTCTGTAAGTGGAAATAGAATTTCCAGATAATGGACACAGGACTTTAAGGAAGTATAAAGTGTGAGGGGAATAAACTGGGACGTTGGAACAGTGCAGTAGGTTGAGTTTTAAGAGAGTAAAATATTTCTGCCTCACAAGTGCTTTTCTCTTATATTCTTACATAATACTATCTGTGAATATATCTGTGGGGTTTAGAACGTGTTTTAGAATATGGAGCATTAATCTGAAGTTGACCAGAATGTTTTACTTTGGATTCCTGTTTAAAGATGCTTTACAGATAAATAGCAGTCTTGTTCTTGCTTTAATGATCATCCCAGTTAACAGATTAACACCTGAAAAGAAAGGCTTGTATGTGATGAGGGAATTGCTCTAACCTTTTGTCTGCTCTTGGTATCTGGTAATATTATTTTGTTTAATTTTAAAAAGGCATTACATAACATCTGTAGACTGATCCTAATTATTAGAAGACTTTCCTAAATTATTATTTCCTAAATTTTCCTAAAAATGGCTCTGCATTATAGAATCTCCCATATGTGAAAGCAAGTTCTTTTTTGCTCCTGGAAGATCCTTGTTTCTCCCTTGGCACTGGTCTAGTGGGCCCCGTGTGTCAACTGTCTCGTCCCAGAGGGTTTGACTTCCTTTCAGTGTAGGGATAAGGGCCCTTCTCTGTTCTGTGCTGCTATGGGCATGTCCCAGATCTTGTCAGCACCTTCACTGAGCCTCCTGCAAGCTCTAATGGGAGATCAGTGGGTGAATTCTTGGTTCAGTGCAGTCAGGCAACTCAACTCCCAGTCTTTTGGGTTCACATCAATTAAAGCGAATTTCTGTCCCTGAAGCTGTTCTGCTGTTGTGTAAAGATTTATACGTGAAGTTTACAACGCCGTGGCAGAGTTGGAAAGGTTTTGGAAAGCAGTTGTGGGTTTGGGAGTCCGACTTTGGAAATCACAGTTTCTGTGCAGCTGTCAATAGTCCGTTGGAAGCATAAAGAAATGAGAAGTTAACGAAATGATCAAGTAATTTTCACTCTGAAAAGATTTACTAGCAGTAGAAGCCACTCTGGTAGCTTTTGTAATGAATGGTCTTTGTGCTGTTAAGAGAAGCATTCACATATGTGACTCCTGCAACAAGGCAGGACAGGAAAGTAAAAGACATCTTCCTGCAAGAGTGTCAGGAAGATAAGAGTTACTTTTTGCTCGGGTAAACTCCATAAAATGTAAACTACTATACCAACACCTTCTTTTGCAAGAAAGAAAAGCCATAATGAGGTAAAATTTAAATGAGTATATTTAAGAAGTAGTTTTCAATGTCTCAGTTTGAGTTAGTGACTTCATGTTGGGTTTTTGTACTGTAACAAATCCCTGTAAGTGCTTGGTGAGTGTCTGCAGTTCTCGGCTCACTTTAAGAGTTTGAGAAATCTTCTGGGACAAATTTGTTGACTTCTACAGAAGAAACTTTTCACTTTAATCCAAATAGTATCAAGCCTTTAATTTCACCTTTTATTAGTTCACCTTTTATTAGAAATCAAAGTTAGAAGACATCAAGAAGACCTGCACCAATGAAGTGTCTTTACAGTCTTCTAAATATTAAATGGAAAATGTTACTATTCCTAATTTTAATTGTGGAGGGGAAATGCATTGAAGGAATCAGAAGAACACTCTGCTAATTGCTGCAATTAAGTATCCTGCCTGTGCTGCATTATGTTACAGGTAAAGGATTTTCTTTTTCAACTTGGTGCAGGTGAAAGTTTTGCCAGAACCTTTTGTTGCTTCGACAGAATTCCCATTTGTTGACTTTCCAAGTTGCAAAGCGTCGCTTCTGCTTGTTTTAAATGCTCTGTGATTAAAGCAGGTAACAGCCCTGGCACGTTCTCACACCGTGTGCATTGGCATGGACGTGCTTGGGGTTTTTTAAGAGAGCTACAGAAGCACAGAGCTGGCAAAAGCCTTCCAGACAACTCCTCACCGTTGTAACTTAGCGGTGCCAGACTTGCAGTTGAACCTGAGGCACGTGTAAAGCAAGTAGAAATTGGTAGAAATAAGCAAAAGTGTTTAGGTGTTTTTCCCCAAGTTAAAAACTATTGTGGAATGAATTGACTTTGGAACGAGAAACTGGAGTGCCAGTTAAAAATACTGTCTTTAATTCTGTGGCTTAAGCTTTTGCGTGGTTTTGGTTTATATTTTACTCCACTATTTTTACAGTTCTTACACCATGAAGTAAATGAACAAGAAAACGTGGTTTTTGATGCCTCTTTTAGATGTTTAGGGACACCTCTGTGTTAAGAACACCATGGCTTGTGAATTCTAGGATACTGTGTGACTGACAGGAGATGCCCATTGGAAGAGGGAGTTGGTGATGTACTTTAGATCTGTGATGCATTGTTGGTGGATGAATTTCAAGCTTTGTTTGTTGGTTGCTTTGTGTTTTGGGGGTTTTTTTTTGTTCTTTTTGTTATATCTGTCTTTAAGCTGGAGCAGTGCAATTCAAAGCAGCTACAGAGTATAGCTGTTGGAAATGGCAGGTGTCCGGGAAGGAAGCTGTGGGTAGGCAGTTTTACTCAAGAAAGAGCTTTCAGTGTGGAACACAAAGTCAGTGCCTGGTTGAATTAGCAGGAGCCAGTGTCTAAAATGGACAGTGTTCATTTGCCACAGGAAAAGTCTCAGTTTGCCATTCAAGCACGAATGACGTGTGGGGATGTGCGAGGGGTTTAGTGAGGAATAAGTCTGTATTTATGGTGGGTTTTCTCCTTCCCTACACAAAGGTTTGAGCTTGCCTTCATTTTGCAGATGTGTGTGAAGCTGATTTTCCTAACAGCAAACTCCCTTCATTGTTGCTGCTGTAGACAGGGTTGAACACGGGATGGAAGAGCAGGCAGCAGCGTGCTGAGCTTGTCGCTCTGGTGGCTTTGCAGGACAGTCAGGAGCACAAGGCAGTTAGTCTCCTCTAGCAGCTGACTTAGGAACCAGAGCTTTATTGCTCCTTTCTTGCAAACTGAGTAGGGCTATACTCAGCTGCCCCAGTGCATTTCCTAAAAGCTTTGAAATGGGTAAGATGAGACAAGCAAAAGTTATGTCACGGAGAGCCGCACTAGGAGATACTTTTCACCCCAGTCATCTCCGAGTTGAAAACTTCTCCCTTTGCAAGATTACTCTGGTTTCCTTTCCCTCCCCCTCCATTCTGTGGTCACCAATAGAATTTCCTTAAGGCAGCATGGTCGAAAAGAATTCTAGAAGGAAATTAGCTGGATATTAGTTCCGTTTCCCTAATGAACAGTTCAGGAAGGCTTACTGAAGGACCAGATAGCAGTGAAGCACTGAGCTTTAGGTGAGTTACGCCTGTAAACCTCCTTTCTGCTGCTGGAAATCTTGGAATGAGCGAGTGAGTTGGTGCTGTGGCGAGGGATGTTTGGTGGTGGTCTGCAGCGTGAGCAGAAGGCAAAGCACGGCTGGAACTGGGAGCTGTGGTGGGGTTTGGGGCGTGGTGGGAAGGCTGAAACGTGGGCTTTTCTGTACCCAGTAAGAGCTTTGGAGGAAATGTTGAGGCCAGCGGTGAACGTACACTTCGGAGTTACTCTGCGTGGTTTTTACATCCCTCTGCTGTTGCCTCTATTGGTTTCTTCTGTATGTTGGCAGAATTGATACTGGGGGGTGAGAGTGGTGCAGAACTTGCCTCTTGAAATCAGATTGCTCATTCCTGTTGCTGTAATCACGTGTCTCGTTTCACGTCGCTTGATTTCAGAGCTTCGTTTTTCACACAGTGTATCTCCCTGGTGTAGAATTATTGTTACTGGAATAATGCAGGCATTGTGTTCTCTGGCTGTGCAGAAGCAAATATGGGTTTTTTTCCTTCTTTTTGTCTGCAAAAACACGCAAATGCTGTGCTGGGTTGGGCAACATGAGATCTGGCCAGTGCTCCAGATTGCTCTAGTAAAGCTGTTATGACTTTTGTGTAGCTCTGATCATTATTAACTTTGTATCATTTGTCTTCAGGGCTTTTTTTTTTTTCCTGTAACAAATCAGCTGCTGAATCTTTTCACTTGAGCAAAGTCATCTTTGAACGTCACTACAATGGCAATCCAAAATTACTATATAAGGAAGAATATGCCTTTTAAAGCTAGTTTTATGCATTTAAATCCAGACAGCATAACTGATGATTGTTGGAAATAACTGGCAATTTCTCAATTAAAAACTGCTGACAAAGTTGAACGTTCTTCTTTAGAAGAGCAAGCTGTTGTTTCTGAGAGACTGCTTAGCAGATCCCATTTTGCAGAGAGAACTCTAGGACGTACTGGTTCCTTTCTTTAGAGCATGGGAGAATCTTTGGGTTTATTTTTTTAAAAGTACAACTGGTTCATCACCAGAGCTTCCATTTCTTGGTTTTGTCCATCTGTTGGAACTGGCAAAAATGCTGTCATATGCATTCCTTCCTCTCCAGAGAAGGGGAGGAGGGGAAGTCGTAGAATCACAGAATTGTCAGGGTTGGAAGGGACCTTAAAGATCATCCAGTTCCAACCCCCCTGCCA
>WUAM01000383.1:3553385-3573314 GCA_024336885.1 Actenoides hombroni
AACCTTGGCCCACTGATCTAACCTGTCCAGGTCCTGCTGTAAAGCTTCCCTACCCTCTAGCAGATGGACACACCCACCTAGCTTGGTGCTATCTGCAACTTTACTGAGGGTACACTCAGTCCCCTCATCCAGAGTGTTAATAAAGATATTAAAGAGAATAGACCCCAGTACTGAACCCTGGGGAACACCACTTGTGACTGGATGCCAGCCAGACTTAGCTCCATTCACTACCACTCTTTTGGCCCGGCCATCCAGCCAGTTCTTCATCCAGTGCAGAGTGTATTTATCCAAGCCTTGTGCCATAAGTTTCTCAAGGAGAATGCTGTGGGAGACAGTGTCAAAGGCTTTACTGAAGTCCAAGTAGACAATGTCCCCAGCTCTTCCCTCATCCACTGGGTAGTTCACCTTGTTGTAGAAGGAGATCAGGTTAGGTTCTAGATGACCTCCTCCATACCCTTCCCTGGCACCATGGTCAGACTGACAGGCCTGTAGTTCCCAGGATCCTCCTTTTGGCCCTTCTTGTAGATGGGCATCACATTTGCTAGCTTCCAGTCAACTGGGACATCCCCAGTTAGCCAGGACTGTTGATAAATAATGGAGAGTGGCTTGGTGCGCACTTCTGCCAGCTCCTTTAGTACCCTTGGGTGGATCCCATCTGGTCCCAGAGACTTGTGCACATCTCTGTGGCACAATAGGTCACCGATCATTTCCTCCCAGATTATGGGGCCTGCATTCTGCTTCCCATCCCCATCTTCCACTTCAGGGAGCTGGACCCTCAGGTAGCAGCTAACAGGTAGGAGTTAACACGTGGCCTTCAGTATCGGGGAATTATAAGGCTTGCAAAATAGTGTTCTTGAGAATATGGATTTCATCCTTGAACGCTGAGGAATTTCTAGTGGAAGGGACTTCTATAACTGGAACCCTTCTCTCTGGGTGGACTGAGGAGCCTTTGCCTCTCTCCTGGCTTTTTCAGAATGTGCCATCTTCCTGCTTTCCAGTCTCCTGTTTTTCTGCGGTGGGATGGGTGGCTGTGGGTGTTTAGCACACCATTCCTTTCACTGGTTTCCCTTCACTCCTGCCACCCTGCTCCACAGCACTGTTTACTCTTCAGGAAAAGCTGTGTAATTAAAATCTTTAAATTGAATCCGTGTGATACAACAAATATGAAAGAACCCATAGTAATAATAATGTTAAGTCCTATTAAATTGATAGCAAAGCCCTGTCTTAGTAGATACAGCACCCATTAGTAGAGGTACTAACATTTTGAGGTGAATAATGCTTGAAGTAGATCTCTGCTATTTCTGTTTCTCAAGGGGAACGTTATTACAGTCCCCAGTGGAGCTTATATGAATCTTGAAAGTACTTTTATTTTGTTTGTAGATGATAACTGTGGACATACTGGAAGTATTAATTCATTGAGCATTAAGCTTGTGTGCCCACCAGTGCTGACAGAGGACATTCTGCCTGCTGAAAGTCCTTCCTTCTCATTTCACCCGAGTGATTTACCAGCATTTCTTCACTTTGCTCCCTCCTGACTTCTCTCAAGCGTGAAACACTTAAGTAATCGTGGAAAACGAGATGGCTTTTCTGAAAAGCTCTAAAATAGAAGTCACATTTAATGAAAGACTGCCCTTGCCTCCCTAGGTATCGGTGTTCCCATTATGCTGGCGTACGTGTACGGGGTGGTTCCCATCTCCCTCTGCCGGAGCGGGGGCTGCGGTGTGTCGGCGGGCAACGGAAAAGGGGTCAGGATAGAATTTGATGATGAAAATGATATAAACGTTGGTGGAACCAATGCAGCTGTAGGTAAGAAAAGCCCGTTTCGTTTTCTACCAGTACGTGCTTTGTGACTTTTGTTTGATGGCCTTAGCTAGGAGGGTGCTTTGTTGTAGTTAGGACTACTTTTGCTTGCTGCTGAAAGGCAACCTGTCAGATGAGGGTGGCTGTTCTGTGTTTATGTTGTGCTGTAATAGAAGCATTCAGGCTTTTCTTGCCCATCTTGATCCAAAGCCAGACTTGAGTAAGAGTAAAGACCTTGAGTAAGTCTTTTCCATAGATAAAACTTTTAAGATAAAATGAATGCTGCTTTTTCAGAATCCCAGTTTGTGGAAGCTGGCTGGCTTTTTTTTGTCTATAAAAGGGGTAACTAAATGCTGCTCTGATGCTTTATTTTTTAATTGTATGGCAATGTCCTTTGTGATGGGTTCTCTTCGTGTCCCTTCGCTCTGTAACCTGTCCTATCTGTTGTTAATCTTTTGGTATCTTAAGTATGTAACGTGAGGTGTAACCTTAATGGTAGAAAAGCCAAGAAGGGGGTGGGTTTTTTCTGTTGGTTTGGTTTTGGTTTTGTTTGCTTGTTTGGGTTTTGTTTTGTTTGTGGGTTTTTTTGTTGTTGTTGGGGTTTTGTTTTTGTTGTGGGTTTTGTTTTTTGTGGGTTTTTTTGTTTATTTCGTTGTGGGTTTATTTTTTTGTTCTGGTTGGGTTGGGGTTTTTTGTTTTGATTTTTGGTTTTTTTGGACAGAGTTATCTTTTTGTGACAATACGTCTTAAATCCTGTTTCTCAGCAGAATTTTGGGACTGGTTTCCATGCCCACATTTGAGAAACTACTAAATTCTACCTGTGTAACTGAGAAGCCTTTCTTTATTCCTGTCTAGACACCACTTCAGTAGCGGAGGCACGGCATAACCCCAGTATAGGTGAAGGAAGCGTCGGAGGACTGACTGGCAGCTTGAGTGCAAGTGGTAGCCACATGGATAGAATAGGAGCCATTCGAGACAACCTCAGTGAAACTGCCAGCACCATGGCCCTGGCTGGGGCCAGCATAACAGGGAGCCTCTCGGGAAGTGCAATGGTTAACTGCTTTAACAGGTAAGAGCCCTGTGCTCTACACACGGTATCCTGCTCTCCATGGAAGCAGAGGAAGTGGGATTACTAAGGGGTTTTAATTTTTATTTTTTTAAATTGGTTCCTATTAAGAGGAACTGTCTCTTGGAGATACAGACAGTTAATTTCTGACAAACTTGCTGGTTGCCAAGAGGTCCTGAAAGACCACAGTCCTCAAAGAAGAGTTTGAATTTTTGTCAGGGTGAGTAGGGCCTGAGATCTTGTTCTGCTGCTTCCCACCCAGCAGGGCAGCCTCTACCCAGGGCTCAGAGGGATGTACCTCACATCTAACACAGTTGTTTTCTCTGGTGCATCTCACCCCAGAGTCAGAGCTGCTGACTTCCTCAGTGGTCTATGAGTACCAAGCTGTGCCTTCAGAATGCCTGGGTGGAAAGGATTCAAAAAGGACTTGGGCAGGAGAGGAAGGAGCTGGGCGCTTGGCCTTGCCAAGCTGGCAACTTCTTGTCTCTTATGTGCTAGATGCCTCTGAGAATTGGGGCCTTACTGTTTGCTGGTTGTCCCGCACCAGGGGAGCGTGGCGGGGAAGGATTGTTAACACTTGGGGTTCAGGATGGAATTTGCTCCTTAAATCAGGTGCTAACACTGCTCATTTTCTTGAGTAACTTGGAAGTCCAGGTTATAAAGAATAAGGAGTGCAGGACAGGATCAAGAGTTTCCTTTTGCTGGGACAAGTGTTTCAAGCTGTGACTGCTGAGCAGTGTGTATCTATCCTCTTCTCTAAAGGCTGAAAAGAAAACAAAAAAATCACTTCCAATTAATTCCCTGTCAGAACAAAGATAAACAAGGCATTTGGAAAAAAGCTCATTTGATTTCTGGCTTATCTGCTCAGCACAACTGAAGATTACTCAGGTTTCCTGTTGCAGATGATAACAGCATGACATAAAGCAGAGTACAGAACCCAGTTCTCTGCCTGTTATTTGATTAATAATAATTTTGCAGCTCAAGAAACACAGGAACCATCACGTCTTGAACTTCTGTCCCCTTCTGATGATTTTTAGGGTGTAGTACACTAACTGCAAAAGAATTGCAGATAGGCCTGGAAGTTGCCCTTGTAAATCTGTGGGAGAAAAGAATCCTCTGGTTAACACGTGATTTTTTTGCTTTGTTGGGAAATGAATCTGGTTTTGCTTTGGAGTGTTTTTGTTGTTGGTTTGGTTGTTGTTTTGGGGTTTTTTTCAGTAAAAAATAGTCATTTTTGACATGGGAGGAGGGAACCTGTTTCAGTAGGGCGAATATGCCCCTTTGTACTTGAGTAACTAATAAACTCTACTTGCAGAGTTCCTCCACCGTTCAGTAGTAAGGTGACACTAATTTTCAAGCAGTGTTTTAACTGTAGTAGCAGTGTATGCCAATCTGTTTCTTGCTCTCCAAGGCTGGAAGTACAAGCAGACGTGCAGAAGGAACGATACAGTCTGAGCGGAGAATCTGGCACGGTCAGCTTGGGAACAGTTAGTGACAATGCCAGCACCAAAGCGATGGCAGGATCTATTCTGAACTCCTACATCCCTTTGGACAGGTAAGAGAAGTGTGGTGAAAGCAGGTTAATAAACTTTTATTTACAAAAGGATATTCTGAGCACGCCTCAGAGGCTCTACTTTAACGATTGCCCTTTGAAACTGCAAAGCTTGTTACAAATTGAATTACATGTGACTGCTCATGTCTTGCCAAGCTTAGTTCCAAAGAGGACCAACGTGGCTGTAGCTCAGTCAAGTGTTTTGTCTCTTAGATTTTGTGTTTTTTCTTCGGGCCATTTATTCGGTTAAACATTTATCTTCTGCAAAACTAGTTCACCTTTTAACTTCCCCTTGCTGCGTATCTTGGAAAGCAGCAAGCTTGTTTTGCCGTGTTAGTCGGCTTGTCTTAGAACACCCCTTCAACTGAGGGATTCCTTCTCGTTCTAGGGAAGGCAACAGTATGGAAGTGCAAGTGGACATCGAGTCGAAGCCGGCCAAGTTCCGACACAACAGCGGGAGCAGCAGCGTGGAGGATGGCAGCGCTGCGGGTCGGGGCAATGCCGGCTGTGCCTCGGCCTGCTTGCCAGAGAGTAAATCCAGTGCCACCAAGTGGTCCAAAGAAACAACGGCAGGCAAGAAATGTAAAGGTAAACTGAGAAAGAAGAGTAGCATGAAAATAAATGAGACGAGAGAGGACATGGATGCTCAGCTGTTGGAACAACAAAGCACAAACTCGAGTGAGTTTGACTCTCCCTCTCTCAGTGACAGTATTCCATCCGTAGCAGATTCTCACTCCAGTCACTTCTCGGAGTTCAGTTGCTCAGATATGGAAAGTATGAAAACTTCCTGTAGCCACGGTTCCAGCGACTACCACGCTCGCTTTGCCACCGTCAGCGTTCTCCCCGAGGTGGAAAACGATCGCTTGGAAAACTCTCCACAGCCCAGTGGAATCCCTGTGCCTGTTCCAACAGCCCCGAGCACTGATGTTCCACAGCTGGCTTACATTGCTGAGGAAAGCATTCATAACGGCTCTTCGACAGATGGAGATTTGGCTGTTGGTGAAGCACTGAAAGAAACAAACAACAACCATTCGGCACACGCTGTGGAATTAAGCACTGCTATTCAGACTGAAATCTAAGCCTGTAAGTGCTGCAAAAATATAGTTACCACTAAAGAACCCTGTCTGAAAGCTGGTTGAATTACATGCAACTTCCCATAAATTTCAGGTGACCAGCAAAAGCAAGGTTTTGATACAACTGCGTTTTCTATCTGTTTGTCTGATAAGGCAAAATACTTCATATGGACCTTAGACCTGTGTGAAGAGACATGAAGGCTTTAACCAAGTGCATTACAGCAGTACAAATACGTCCACGTTTTGTATTTCTTCCACAACTTTGCTTGAAATCATATACTTGGTGTACTTAGATAAAAAAAAAATTGGTAAACTCTTAATATGTTAAATGCTGAAATGAATAATATGTCCTGCACTGTTCACTTGGAAAACATGGGGGTTGGGATACGTGGGTGTTAGCTGAGCGTTAGTGACTTAAAACCTTTCTCGTGTGAACTCCATTTAAGGGAAGCGAAAGTTTTGCGGAGACCCACGCGTATATATTTCAACAGTGAGTATTTGTAACCATGATTTTGTTTCGTAACTGGACACGCCGTATTTAGAATGCATGTAGAATGAACTGCTATCTTCAGACGGATGTAGCCTGTGTCAGAAGTGTTTGTGTGTGTGTGTGTGTGTACACTTTGAGCAAGGTTATGGCATTTTGACATCATTTTGAAGCAGAAGAAATTGGTACTTACCCGGTGGAATGGAGACATCACCTGTGAAGAACAGTGGGGTTATTTATTCATGCAACCAAGCAAGCAGCAGATAAGGCTATTATATAGTGTATAAAAAGTGTAAAATACCAATCCAGTGATTTATAAGCATTGTAGAAAAGCAGATGCAGTCACCTTTCATTAGGGGGGGGGAAAAATGGTGCCCCGTCAATTCTTGGTGCCTTTGGAAAAGACTGGGTTTGAAGTGCCTGGTCGTTTGAGGATTTTACTGTAATGTTCTCCACAATGTCCTCTCTGGCCACCTTGGATCACAAAAGAAAATTCTAGGGAATAAAATGACTGTGGTAGATAAATGTATAATAAATAAGAAGGAAGTATTAGCCTACCAAAGACTCACTCAGGCTTTAGTGGACGTGACATCTCTGCCAGACACGCGTAGCTTCAGTCCCAGAGTAAAAGTGTGGTGCAATGACTGCCCGAGTGCAAAGATGGGTTCCAAATATGCTGGCTTTTTTTCTTTTTTTTTTTTATTTTGCGTATGGAAGACGTCCAGCTGAACACAAGCTGAAGTTGGCCAAAGCGCCTGCACTGTTAACATTTTAATTGGTTTTGGGTTTTTTCCTCTATGTCATTGACTGAAATGACGAAGAAACAAATTGTGAATATCGGAAAAACGGTTACCAACGTTCTGGCTTGTGTTTCGCGTGTTGCCATTTATGGTGCTACTGGAAGTTTGGTTGGATAAAAGGAAAGTGCCATGAGCTGCAGTCCTCTTCCATGACTTCTCCTCACCAGTTTCTGTAATATGCTTATAACACTAGTGCCAGGTAGGTTCTTGGGTAATGCTTGTTACAGTATTTGTATATTTGCGGTTCAGTTTGGATCAGTAATATGCGTGTACACTGCATATCTGAAATAAATGTCGAAATACTGACTTCTAGTGGTACTTTGTTTAGTCTGCTGGCTTTAGCCATGTAAAATGATGTAAGTTCTCAGAAGAAGCTGCTGTTCCCTGTAAGGTGCTGTCACCTCCTGTTGCACGTGAACGTTTTTCTTCCGTCAGGTGTGCTTTGGCAGCTGAATGCTCTGGTGCTTTGAAATACCAGAGCTGAAGTTAATCGCATTTTGTACAAGACTTCAACCTGATTGCTCTTCTGTAAGATAAAAAGAAATCTGAGCTGCCTCTGTGGCAGGCAGGACAGGAAACAGTTTTGAGAGGATGCAGCTCTGGCGTAAGCATTTTACAAAGTGCACCATCTCGGTACAAGCGGACAGGCTACGGGCAGATTGCTGAGCTGAACTCCAACTCTGCTTTCTCCAGCTGAAGTGATGTTCTTCTCCATTCACACGGTCTGTCTGGAGATCATTCTGGAACACTGCAGACTGGCCAGAGTTTCTGGGTAACAACTGGTCATTTTTGCTTGGCTGAACTATTCATTAGGTTCATTTTCTCACCTGCACCACAACAGACTCGGGAAGTGAACTAAAAATGATCAGGATGCATTACAGAAGACATAGTTGGATCTGTCTCATCCCAAGCCCCTAGGTAAGCGATATTTAGATCAGTGAACAATGAGAGAGTAACTGTTAAGCTGGCTCAACTCAGTATTATTTATACAGTTTCCAGTGGCAAATACTCAGAGAATAAGAAGTAGGATGAGTAAAACTGTGTGCCCTAGAAACAGCAGCAAGGCATACAGGCAACTTTTGCCATGTCATCAGGAACTCTGAATTGGAAATGACTTTACAATCTGTATTTTGTAGGGAGGTTGGTGCTAATAGTTCCTTTTCCTGCTTTGTTCCTCCCTCCAGTGTGAACATTTAAAATACATTTTTATTGAAAAGTAAATGTATTGACTGAAGAAAGCATTTGCTGTTCATCATCTTGCAAAGCGTAATTTATGAATTCTGATGTAATTTTTCAGGCCTGTGTAGAAATGTCTCTGTTACAGTCATGAGCTGAAGTGTCAACTGATGCTTTAGGCAGATGCCAGAGAATGGAGTTCCATGTGACTCGGTGAGCCAGCTGTGCTTCTGTCGCTGCACGTGCAGTCCAGCTGGTGAGTGGCCTTCAAGGCTTCCTATTTCTAAACTCCATGATAAGTTAACTTTCTGTGCAGTCTCATATGACCACCTTCAGTCAGTCATTTAAGGCAGATGGTATTTGCTCCATGCCATACAGCAGAAGGTGAACCTCCCCTGTGGCTTTTATTTTCAGTTTGGTTTTGAATCTGGTGTCTCCTGCAATAGAATTATTGCTGATGTCTCAGCCTTTGAAAATGTGTGACTTGGCTTTATCCAGTACCCCTGTGAAATTATTAAAGCACCTCAGCTTGTAGTAGTGCAATCTAATCTAAATCCTGCTTACAGCAGGGAGGTAGAAATCCTTTCTGTGAGTTTAAACCTTAACAATTTCTCAAGGCCTCAGTTTTGCTGTGCAGGAAACTGGAAGTCTGATGTATTCCTGTAAGCAAGCTATTTTCAGTCACTCTGAAATAATCTGTGATTATTTTATATGACACATTAAGAGAGAGAGTTGAATAGAGGTAAGTTTTTAGAAAACTTGCTATTTGCTGTATAACTAATTGTTTTAATTCAGAGGTAACATTTCATATATGAGGCAGCGTATACAGCACTAATAAGCTGAATATGGCACTGAATTTTGAGTCTACAAAGAAGTAAAAGATAAAACATTTCCAGGAATACACTAACCCAGAAGATGCTTCTCTTGTTTATAGATCTACCAGTGTAAGAATTGAGTAAAGCAAAGTTTTTCTTTTCCTGAAATAAACCCCGGGAAAGATCACGTTTACATCTGGTCTCCCAACAGGGAGGTTCTTTTTCAGGCATTTTCTTCATGGTTCCTGGCCAATTTATGTCAGGTTGTGAATCTCAAGAGGCAATTAATTTTAACATCTGCTGTATCAGAGAATACTCGAGATGGTTACAACTTTAACTAGACAAAAAGTGTCATAAAAGCTTTCCTCACGCTGGCTGCATATGGGTTTTTATCGTAAAGTTATCTGGAGTTACAGCATCTTCCCCTGCAAGGAGCTCTGCCTGTCAGCTGCTCAGGCAGAGTCCAGTGTCACCAGCTCTCCTGGAGATGAGCACAGCAGGGATGAAGCTGAGCCCTGGGTGTGCAGGAAGGTTGAAGTGCCACGTGTCCTGCAGCACTATGGGTTTCTCCTGCAGAGGCAGGCAGAGACCAACAGCACTGCCAGAAATGCTCTTGTCATGAACTTGCAAGAGAACTTGTTCAGCTTCAACTCCATGATGGGTTGCCATCTTCCTTTTTTCTTTAGTTCTAAAAAGGAACAGCTGGAAAATACTTTGCCTAGAGAGGAGGAAAAGAGGCCCTACTTCTAGGTATAGTTTATTGCTAACATTATAGACCCTACACAGTATAGCTTCTGCCAGTCTCTTGGACACCCAGTAGAAGAATTTGGTTAAGTATCTACCAGCTCATGCATAAGGGTTTGCAACTTCTTTGTAAGTAGATGCAAGTCTTCCTGTGAGGTTTTGAACACTTCCATCAAGCAATGGTTGAGAAGGTGGAATAGGCTCTGTGAGGGCATGAAACCCTCTTGTGAAGGTGTAGTTGGAAACGGTGCTGAGTCCCTGCCAGGACAAATTGCTCCCTTTTTCACCTCAGCTGGACTTTGGTGCACAGAAGCAATTCCCCCTAGGGCTGTACTTGTGTAAAGGGTCCTCTGCTACAGGAACTAGAGCATGCAGTACATCTTGTTGTGAAGGGACCCCTTGGCTGTGCTGGAGGAGCCTCTTTGAGTAGTTGCCTCCTGACTTCCTCCTTGTCTCAGTTTTGTTTGAATTCAGATGAAATTATTGCTAAAATAGAATAACATAACAAACAATCATACATGCAATCAGATTGAAACAGGGATAGTTAAAAGGACCCTTGCGTACTAGTGGCACCAACAGAGTTGTCTTTGAGATTGTTGAAAATGTTATGGAGTCAAGACCCAAACTGCTGTGCTGGCAGGGAATTCATAGTAAGATGTATTAGTTCTTTTCTGAGGAGACAGAATTTACATACATATGTATATATGTATTCTGAAATTAATTACAGGTCTCTCTCCTTTCTCATTCTAAGCCTCCTCCTTAGCACTCCAAGATAAAACTCACAGTCCACATGTCACAATTATGAGTACAGGACCAGGAAAGAAAATCCATACTTGTACTTTTCAAGAAAAAAAGCTTTTATTTTTTTAATTAATATACACTTGAGAAAAGATTCATGAGAAAACATTCTTAATGATATTGCTGCAGTGCCAGTGAGTTTGATACACATTTACAACACATGTGCAAAGAAGGCATTGGGGTATCTGAAAAATTTAAAACCACCATCTTGAAAAAAAAACCTGTATCAGAATCAAATATAAAACATAAGTACTGCTTGAAATAAAAAATTAAAAACCCAAACAACAACTCACACTGGCCCACAAAATGGTTTTACTTTTAGCTTTATAAATAAGTCTGTAAACAGAAAGAGCCTGGTGTGTTAAATAATCTGATTACAAAACTCAGTGAGTTAAGTATTTTTATTGCCAAGTGTAGCCAATTGTTCCCCTGGTGGACTGTCACGTCCTTCCACATACACAGGAAGACAATAATTCTCTGTGCATTAGAAGTTATTTACTTGTTAATAATTTTAAGAATATACTCTTTTACTTAATAATTATTTTCATTCAACGTGTTCCCTGCCAAGCTAATTTATCATTCACTTCTGCTATGATGTACTGCACCAAAAATGCTCCAATCTGTTTTGTGTAGTAGTTTAGCAGCTGAGAAAAGCATTAGTACTTTTTGTAAACTCCTTTTAGCAAAGCTATTGCTAACTGACCCGTTTCTCTTAAAGACACTTCTTTATCACATGGACACACAACTCACAAAATGATATAACAAGCAATGACTAAAAATGCACTATCTATTGTACCGTGGAGATATTTCATATTATATAGAATGTAAAATATATTTTTATAAAATTAACAGTCTAAACAAAATCAGTTTGCCCAGTAACGTGAACTCTGTTACTCCACACAAAGATGTGCATTAAATTCTAGAGATTAAAACCCAATACAACTACAAGAAAAAGAGCAGCAAGTTTTAAAAGTGAATACAATGTCCAAATAAAACAGAATTCAAGCAGTCTGAAGGAAGATCCACTTCAGCCCCTGCAAGTCTGCAGAGTTCATCCAGCCACCTCATAAACACCAACTCTATGCAACCGATATATTTTAAATTCTTAAAGTTCATAAACCTTTTTAAGGCTCTCCAGATCTTCCAGAGAGTACTGATGATTCTGATTTTCTGAAAGTGACTCAAAGAGTTGCTGAACCTGCTCTTTTTCAGTTTTGCTTAGAAGGGCCAGCACCACCTGAAAAAAAAAAAAAGATTATTTTATAATTAGCACATGTTGATTGAAAAATATTTGATAGATCCTTTCAAGCTCTGAAAGCTTACTTTAGGATCCTGTGCAATTTAAGTACATATTCAATCTAGGTGCTTACCTTAAATCGTTCTGCTTTGCTCAAATAGAAAAGGTGCTGATATACAAGGCCAGGGTCTTTTCCAACCATGTAATATTCCAGCGACTGGATAAAAATCGAGAAGATTTCTCCTTCGAGTTTGTTACTTAGCAGCACTGGCAATTTTTTTGGATCTATGACTGTTAAAAGATCTGCACAAGCAGCTTTATCCTTACTGGTATTCACTGCATTTATAATCTGACCAAAGTCATAAGCATTAGATGGTTCAGAAAGGTGCAGTTTCTCAGAGGTCTTCAGGGGCACACTCCTTTGAACGGCTTCCTTAGAACCAGCGTGATCAGCAAGAACATCTTCTGATGTAGCAACCTCTCTCTCTTCCTGTTCATCAGCTTCAGTCACCTTCACAAAGAAAATGGCAACAAATCATGTTACCATAGACATACAGATAATCTGAAGCTTCTTAAACTGCATGTGTGTATCCATCAATAATGTCACTACATTAAACATTGCGCTCTTTGTAAAAGGAAGGCACCTAGGTTCTCTTATGTCCTATTTCCCCCCGGAATAGTAATCTCTAATGGTTTGTAGTCAAAGGCATTTCACCTTTTCTTTCACTGCTTGGCATGCCACTGTAGAAAGACAACAGAGGACCACTGGGAAAAGGCTAAGGCTGACTGTATACGTGTATTAAATGTGAAGCTGCACAAGACAAGCAGAACTGAAGTCAAGTCACCAGCTACACCCCTTTCCTTTCTTTGCTGTGCCTTCAGAACAGTACAAATATATGGCAGCTGATGTATCCAGTTGCTGCTTGGAGTCTGGCTGTGGCAGGAGAAAGCTCAGCATCGTCTCCCTGCTGGAGCTTGCAGCCTCTCTTCTGTTCCATGAATCAGTTGCTACAAAATTAACCCATCGGTTCAACTACATTTGCTTTCCTTTATTTCTAGCTATCAAGAGTTGTCAGATAAACTGACTAAAACTCAATTGAATGGGCTCTCTCAAAAAGATGCCAAGTTTTTCCCAAAGTCTGAAAGATACTTTATTGCACAGCACAGTAGCAATGTTTGGGAAATACTGCACTGGGCTTATAGATATTTTGGTTTATTTTTCAACAATCCTTAGAATCAAGAAAGAAACACTGATTGTTATATAATTACAGCTGGTATCAACTGGAATGATAATGATAAAGGCCAGTTTAGAATTTCCCTTAGTTTTCTTTGCAGTCTGTTCCATGGAACTACCTGGTAGTGCAGCAGTCAGGACAAGGCAGGCTCTCTAAGGGGGCAGCTGTAATTCTGATTGCAAATGCTTCCTGCCCCACCCCTGGAAAAATGACCACTGCCAGTAATGTAGTCAGCTGCTCTCTGAACAATGCAGTCACTTCCCAAACCTCCTCTAAACACTCTCCAGGTCCCTTTGTTTGTCACAACTCGGAGCTTAACTGACACTATACCCGGCTTACTCTGGTTACATAAAACCCCAGGAACTCGTGACAATGTGAAGTATTTTAATAAAACAATTGGTTTTGTATTAATAACTGGGGTTTCCCTGATGAACCCATTTTGAAATTGCATTATCAAATCACAGTAGAACTGCACAGACCGGTAACTGTTTATTTTAACTACACATTTTAAAATTAAAATGGCAAAAAACCAAACCAAAACCATTTTAAAAGGACCAGCAAAGCTACGATCCAAAAATATCAGATGACTGAGAAAATCCTTTCATCACCTAATTCCACCCAGAGCTCTGCAAGGCTAGCATTTTGATCTAGTATAGAACATGACCTCATGTATTTATTTTATGAGAGTATGCAGATGTTTTCCCCATACTCTTGCTCTTTCAGGCAAGGTTTCATTCTTCAGAGCAGTAACTTTAGCACAAGAGCAGCCAGCTGACGATGACCCTTCGCCAGCACAGCCCCAGAAGCTTCCCCAGTACCACAGACTTTCCAAACAGCCCTGCTATTTGACAGCTGCATTCTGTAGAACAGGTATTTTAAAGTCCAAGCAGCTTTTGTTTACGAGCAGCACATCCTCAGGTTTACTGCCATCTAAATGTATTTTTTCCATTTCTCCCGTGGTTCTGACCACACTTCAGTACAGTCCAAGGTTTACTACAGACTGTAGTGGACTCTGAACACATCGTCTGCAAGGATCCTCCAATATACCCTCAAAATAACATGAAAAATACAACCTCACCCCCCAGAAATATAAAGCTAGAAATACAAAGCAAAGGCTTTCATATTATTTCTTCAAAGGTGGGGCTTCTGTGCTGCCTGCTTTTAAAAAAGCCCAGGTATACCTCTTGGATGGTTATTTTCTTCCTTGACTTCTGTCGGCTGCCAGCTGCAGTGCTGCTGCCAAGGTCAAGCAGTTGGGTTACCTCCTCTAGTCCCTTTTTTGCCTCAAGAACATTTGGATCTATTAGAAGCACTCTGTTGAAATCATCAACACTGGCTTGATAATTCTGTAAGCAGAAGGGAAAAGTAAGATTTTTTCATAAGCATATCATTGCAGAAGTGAATTTGAACCACCCTCCTGCCCTTTACAATTAAGAAAACTACAAATGCTAGAATCTTGACATGAAGTAAACCAAAATAATCCACATATGGTGCAATTTTGTTAGAGGGAAATAAGGAAACTGAGCATGAGTTAATTATTTTGTAACTAAATATTTCCATATTAAATATATATATATATATGAAATCATTTACTCAGAGAAACATAATCCCTGTGCCAGAGAAGAGATTATTGAAGACTGCTGCTTTTAAGCATCATTGCTTACAGTTTAACACTTCTTCAGTATTAATATAACGTGAGTCCAGCAACAGTCTGCACACTTGCTTTGCCAATAAAAGAGAGTTAAATTAAGTTTAGATTAAAAATATACCTAATCTTCCTGGGCTTCGATCCAACAGACCATCTCTCACAGTTTGAGCAGGGAAGGTTTGGGTACTACTTGAGAAGATTTGGATCATGTTATGAACTCTGGGATAAACAGGATTAGGAGGACAAACGCAGCAGTAGCTGCCATTCCTCAACAGTCAGTCTGGCCATTTATTTAATGTTTCAAATTTGGACATTAGGAATTATGATTTTTTTTAGACTAAGTTTTCAGGAGACACAAAGTTAATAGCATCAATTCTGATGAAGACTAGAATATCACATAGAAAAAATCAATCACCTCGAGGGCCAGACTGTCAAAAGTAAGGATGAAATGCATCAGTAAACCATGCAGATGGTAAAAGATCAACGTGATTTCTTTTCTGTTAGGGACCTAATATTTCTTCTATACCCAAGCAGTACCATAGGGTTACTATAAGTCATTCATACTATCACCAAAAAAAATAAATCCTCGTGTACCAGCTGAGGTGTTTCCTCAGCATCTCAACTGTAAGAAAAGCACCAGTGTACAAGTCACTCATGTTCCTTTTCCTACATGGAAGCTTTTGGTCAGTGCTGATGACCAGTACTCAAGGTGCACAGACACTGGGCTAAGCCTCTAAGTGAAGTCTGATGTACCATGGAGGAAAAGTACGAGAACTAGAATTGTTCAGCTGTAGCACATCAGTGCTGGAAGGGGGCAGATTGCTTTAATCAGAAAACATCTACTCATGAAGTTAAACTCTTTGAATTACACATGTGAAGATTCACAACTGCAGAGAAATGAGATTCTGCAAAAGACTGCTGAAAATATCAGCAACCAGCCAACCAACCCACCCTCCTGGATTTACAATGGAAGCTCGACAGACATCTCAACAAAAATCAGACAAGATGGTTGTACCTAAAGCAAGAGACTGGACTATCAGCTGTAGGAGATACGGGCTGGGGTCCTGTGTCCTACGTTACAGGCCTAATCCATCACACAAGCATCAGTTTTTCCTGATGGTCCCTTAACTACATCTCAGTAAATCTATAAGAAAAGTCTCATTTACTACATTAAATTCCACTGCAGCTTTTGTGATTAAATATCTAGATATTTGTATACAAATAACACTTCCCAGCTTAGTTAGGTCTTTGCCAAACTACATACTTTTAGCTCTTAAAATTTTTCATTACAGAGTCATTTGTCAACCTGAGATCACTTCTGCTGCTTCCTCTGGTTTTACAAATCACTTACATCCCTGGAATTAGCAATAATGAAGGCATTAAATCTAACCACAACGAAACATTTTGAGAGTCCCCAGCTCAGACTGGTCTAAGGAATCCATGAAAAGAAAGTGTTTCAGGTTATACCATCAATAATACAAAACCAGCATTTTATTCTCTAGGCTCTGAGCAACTTGATCTAGTTGAGGATGTTCCTGCTTACTGCAGGAGGATTGGACTAGATGACCTTTAGAGGTCCAACCCAAGGGATTCTATGATTCAAAAAAGCAGCTAGTTGTCCAATTGTTTACATTCCTCACTAGTGTGTAATTCCCTGTTTTTGACTGGTAGACTCACTATATGCCTTTGCTCATATTTGTACTAATGTTTTATCAACTTTGACATATGGCTATAGATTATTTAATACCAGGTAGCTTGGTACAGTTACAGAAAAGTCTTTACACAAAAGTGAAGTGCAGAGACTAATTAACATCACTGAAGAAAGGGAACCAATGGAGGGCTGGACAAAAGGAGTGACATGTTTCAAGTGATAGAACATGAGATTTGCAGTCCTGTTCTGCATGTGTATGAGCAATGTCAGTCTGCATTTCTGACCATTGGGTAAAAAGGGTACTCAGAAAATGTAGGTAAGACAAGCACAGTACAGACAATACCCCCACTGTGTAGAGGGAATGAAAAAGGCTGAGTACCAACACTGTCTGTACAGTGAGAACGTAAATTACTGACAAAGGTGTCTGGGAGAAGGGAGAGAGAGACAGAACAAAGATAATTAACACCCAGGTTTAGTATGACAAGCACTCAAATATGAGCAGATGCCAAAGGACAGCTTGAGATTTTAGTCTGGATAGCTGAAGAGAGACTTGGAGAGCATTCATTTGTCATCAGCAGAGATACAGTAAACACTGTGACAGGAAAAACCAGACTGGGAGACACAGAGAAGAACAGAAGAGAATTGAAACTGGCTTAACCAATCTCCAGTCAAAACCAGTGCATTCAAGTATATTCACATTTTCTCAAATTGTTACAAATCAACATGCAGGATTTTATGAAGTATTATAAAACACATTTTGTATGCCTAAAGGAATAAATCATCAGCACTGCATCATCTGTATTCACCCATTGACTGTAACTACCTGATTGCTTTGAAGAGGATACGTAAGTTTAGAAGTGCTTAAGAATACCTGCCATGTTCTTCTTCCTCACCTGTAATCCTTTGTATGCTAGTGCTCTTCTATAAAAAGCTTTAATATTAGAATCTTCTATCTGAAGAACATGATCACAATCCTGCTTAGCCTCTTCATATTTATACAGTTTCAAGTAACAGAGAGCTCTAACACAGAAAAACAGAATACACTGCAACGTAAGTAAACTCTACAGCGCCGTGGTGCCAACAGCATCCGACTCACCAACGTTAGCTACACAGTATTGCACACAATTCAGTCTCAGTGGGGTATTTTAAAAGTACATCAAACCCAGTAAGGATTAAGAACATCACTGGATGGATTCAGAGAGGGCCAATTCCTGCAATAAAAGTCAAAATTCAAGTACGACTCGTGCTTGAAGTCAGGCAGGTATGTAAGGAGTTTAAAAGCACAGCCTATGTTAGGATAAGATGATGGTATAGTAGTTGACACGGTATGGATTTTATACAGCCACTCTAGGTAAAAAAAAAGTTCTCTAGATTAAAGAAGCAATACTGCTTGCTGCACCTAATTATTACTTGGAAGTCTCCTATTCAAGTACTGGCCTAATTAAATCCTTCTTAGTTTGTGAAAGCTGATAAGATTACAGCATAAAGAACTACGCAGCAGAATTAGGTCAACCTTTAAAATCATGCTGTTGTATGACCATGTTCCTCCTTTCATTTTCTCAAAATGGACTTTCTTCTGAATGATTGCTCTTCGTATGGGAGATACTGCTACCACACAGTAGGTTTTAATTAAGATCAATCAGTATTCTCAAAAACATGGTGCAAAATGCTCTGCTAATTAGAACTTTTACTGTTGCTTACTCTATTTATATAAAGACTTCAAGATACGTATCAGTGACATTCCTACTTCCTCCCCCTCGGTAAAATAACACAGTTTAACAAAAACCATCAATTTTGTTATTAGAAATACTTGTCAAGTAGGGAAAATAAATCTTTTTTTTTTTACAAGTGACTGAAGGGGTGCAAAATATCTATTTGCACTGAGAAAATAACACTACTGCTATCCCCTAGAGCAGGGGTTAGGTTTTGGATCTTTACCTGTTAGTGTAGATCGCGCACTCCTCGGTGTTCAGCTTCAAGCATTCACTGTATTTATTTACAGCTTCTTCATATTTACCCTGTTTCACAAAATCATTCCCCTCAGTTTTCAACGTCTTGAACTTCTCCTCAGCTTTCTCACCTAGGGTACAAAAGGACCAGAGTGTTACCTAAGAAGGTCAGTTCATTAAGGGTAGCTGAATAATCTATCCAGACTAAGAATAAATGCCTGGCAGCTGGAGCATCTTTATCTGTCTGCACGTTGCCATTTCTGTCCCAGATCTCCCTGCTGCTCTCAGAAGGGCCCAGGTTACCCTCCCTACGTGTGGCACAGCAGAAACCTCCCCATGCATCAGATATTTTGCTGGAAAGAATGGGAATGCAACAGACAGCTCTAAACTTTCATCTCCTTCCGTCTGCCCTTTCTGTGTGGTAGAGAAGGGTTATGTATCTCCACTGAGGTGCAAGTGTTATTTACAATGGTGGAGATTTAATCAGAGGGATTAAAGGCCTTCTATATCTAACTTATCACACCAAGGTGGACATAATTTGGTCTAATCATCTTTCTGCAAGCAACTCTCTATCACAATTACTATGCTAGGCTGACAATGAGAACCAAATCATCACATCAGTAGGGGTCAGTGATACATCAGTAACATCCTGTTAGTAACTACTTAGAAAAGATGCTTTGAGGAACCTGAAAACACCTAACTATACTTTTCTTGATGAATATTTTGTTCTTCCATAATTGTCCTTCCTTCTGAACTCCACATTACATGTTGCATTCTGGATTGATTCTGGATTAGACTACGATTCGTAGCTATGTTTGCAGTGGAAAACCAACCCTGCCTGCAGTTTCACGTCTCTGTTGTCAGCAAACAACAACAGTAACATAGCTCTAAGTAAATTATAATGGAAAAATCTACTTTTCGTACCTTGCTAAAGAATATAAGCCCCTTGCCAGGCTTCAGCTTTTAAACACTGTATACAACTAGGTAATTTTAAACAACCATTAAACTTGGTGAGTTCTTTTCTAAAGACATGGCAGTGTCCTATGCCAGAGAACTACACGTGGACTTGGGGAAAATAAGGAAATAAGTAATGGCATGGAACCAGAACACACTTATTCAAGAAACAAGACTAAATTATAACTCAAGTTGTAAGGCACAAAAACCCAACAGACTGTTGCAAGAGTCAGCTGACAGTAAGGTTCACTACTGACAACATTATTGCTGTCATGCTTCCCACACCAGGTATCACCCTCAGGTCCCACTGATTTTGTACAGGCCCAAGAAGGCCACCACAACTTAAGAGTCAGCCTTCTGTGAAGAAAACTCTCTCTGAAACAGCCTGAGGTGTGTTGTGCATCGAAATGCCCCAGAGCACGCTTCCAGCGACGGCCGGATTCGTTAGCTTTCCCAACGGGCTGAACAGCATTGCTAATGTTTGCAGGAGCTGCTGAGCTCTGCATTGTCACCACAGTGATCTTCAGATTCTCTCTCTTGGTAAAAGTTACAAAAGGTTACACAGATCCAACTTTATTACTTGAAAGGTTTAAATAGATTGGTTATACATTGAAAGCAAAATGCAACAAACTGTATTCTTTAATCAAATGACAGTTGTGATAGGGCTCAATCTGCTGCTAAGTGTTTCTGCTGTACATTATTTTACATAACTTCAGAAGTTACATGCTGCAAACTACATCACTTGGCTTCAAAATAAATATTGTAACAGTGACTCCATAAATGTAAATGACCATCATCTACCTTGGCTTTTCACCAAGGTCTCTGATAAATACTTTCTATAGGAGTTTCTTTGACATTAGTAAATCATATTCCATTTTTCAATTAAATATAAATTAACATTTATTTAAAATATTTACTCAAGTGATTATTTAAATATTTAAAAT
>WUAM01000383.1:3587610-3599724 GCA_024336885.1 Actenoides hombroni
GTGTATTCTCCATCCCTGTAGATTTTCAAGACACTACTAAATAAAGTCCTGAGTTACCTAATTTCATATGTTGTCCTGTTTTGGCAAGATCCTGAGGAACTATTGAAATAAATGTGACCAATATAAACCCAAAGAAAATAAACATCAATTTCTGTCTCCTGGAAACTCACAAGATATACACAGTACACACAAATAAATAAGTACTTTTATTGAATGAACTGCTTAAGGAAAAGAAAAATAAAAGGAAAAAAGGTAGACTGTACTATTGTGATATCTGTCATGGTCTACTCAGAAGAGACAGGTGGAAAACAGGCTGGTTCCAGAATCTCCAAAAAAGCCTAAAATCAATTTATCAAAGAAGATACCAATGAAAGGACAAGAACCAGTCCTCTGCTAAACAGCTGTAGTACAGTCACTTAGGAGATATCCTGACCTTGAGTTTCCAAAGAAAGGAACCAGCTTTCCTAAAAAATTACCTAAAAACATATGGAGATTCATCAGAAGGTATGAAAGATTTTTCATTCTAACCTGGAGGTGAGAAATGAGAATTAATAATATCATGCAGAAGTGAGGACAGAACCCAGGTCCACTCCTTTCTGGTTAAATTTACCACTACAAAACTAAAAGCTTGATATCTCTCTTGAATTTTTCTTGTGAATTATGTGTCAAACTTAAATACACCTATCCCAGTGGATCTTTTTCAGAGAAATTTCTAAATAACTTTGATCAACTAAGACATTGATATTATATGTATGTTCAGCAGAAAAATTTTATGCACCTAAATTATGTTAGAGTAAACTTCAGTGCCAATGGGTTCTCACATTTAAGTAGTTAACAGAAGATCTGGTCACATCTAAGTACCTGATTTCCAACACAGGCACCTTTGTGGTCTTGGGAAACTAATCATTGTCACAGTAGATCAAGTGTGTCCTCAAAACTCACATGCAAATCAAACAATATATAAACTATACTCACTTTGTGCTACAACTGCATACAAGCTCTTTCTAGTCACATACAATTCACTTATCTTTACCTTAGCTGTAGTGTTTTCTGGTTCAACACACAGTACTTTGTTCAGATCCTCTATAGCTGCCTGGTAATTCTGCAGCTGCCTGTGTACAGTGGCTCGGCGCATCAGAGCTGCAAAGGAACACAGCTTTGTTATTTGCATATTTAAAGCATAAAATGGATAAAAATGCACTTATTTCTCTAGACATATAAAGTGTAAAACAGTTTTGAAAAATCTGCATTTACTTCATAATGACTGTATTAATAATAGCTGTTCTCTTAATTATTTTTAATGAGGTAATTTCACATGACACCTTTTGAGACAGTGATCATGAATTGTGAAGCATCTTTTCATATTTTTCCATTTTTTTCCTCTCCTGCCATGCAAATATAGTTAACTACATTCAAGCCCTTGCCTTCACAAAGGATTAAATCAGCAACTTGCATTGTTTTCATGTCACTTTTAAGAGAGTGAATACTTCAGTGTGGGTACTATGGAAACAACGCAGTGCACAAATACAAGAGGGCTTATAGTTATCATATGAAAAACAAGAGTTAGCCCCATGCTGCTGCATAAGAATACCCACTACAGATCAACAGGATGAACTGCATAAAACTTCCTTGACCCCAATAATACTGCTAAAGTTACTTTGGGGAGCTAGTCTGTTTCCTTATGTGTACTTGGACCTGATCTAAAGCTCACTTAAGTTAACTAACAACATGGATGGATGGGTACCATTTTATTTGCTAGAAATAATACATAGAAGGGGAAGTTTATGTTCTACTTAACCTTTTATGTTGCCAGGTTCCATATCTAGTACCTTCTCACAATCCTGCAAGGCACTGTCCCAGTCCTGAAGTTTGATTTCTGCTTGAGCTTTGTTATTATATGCAGCTGCAGTGGGTATTACTGATATACTCCTGAAAAAATGGAATATTGGCCACGGTAGGCTCATAGTTAGAAAATGTGAATGTAGAAACACTTCACTGTTGGAAGCTGAAAACAGTTTTATAACAATATTAATACTGATATTCTAACCACAATAGTGGTTAGAAACACCCTCCTGTGAGACCCAAGGCAACCTTCCACTAAGTAGATGTACCATCTTCAGAGGTCTGTTGCTCACCAGGGCTGAGATCTGAGATGTTGCAGAGAAGATGCCATGGCTCATCTGTCACTTAAGCTATTACCTCTTGCTGCCAAATGAAACCTTTTAGAGTATTGAGAGTAACTACAGAGTGGAGGTTATGATGAGGAGCATGGGGGGGCCACAAGGGCTTCAACTTGAGCTTGTTTGCACAAGGAAAAGATTCGGGTAGCAGTGGGTGAATTGTCCAGGTCAGTGTCTGGCTGTGTGGCTGGTACTGTAGGCAGGGCTTTAGTTTCTGTAACAACATAAACATTCAGTGTGACTGGCAACTGATAACATAGATTTAGCAAAGGCAAACCATGCCAAGACTAGCCTGAAAGCTTGCTTTGCTTCGTGTCTCAGTGAAGGAAGGAAGAACAGAGGATGTTGCTTACCTTGGCTGTAGCAAATCTTTGACATGATCTCCCATAGTATTCTTACAGCCAAACAGGTAAAACATGGACTACAGAAGTGGACAGATAAAGCTGACAGAAAACTATCCCAGTTACTAGTGGCTTCCCTTTGGGATCAATACTTTTTAGTAGCTTTATCAGGGGAGTACGAGATGAAATAGAAGGCACCTCCAGGAAGTTCATCAATTATAATTATATGCACAAGTAACAGTCATTAAAACAATAGAACACAATAGTATTTGCTCACCGAGTGTAATATGTAACTGCTTCCACATAATCACCAACAGCAAAGGCCTCATTGCCCTTTTCTTTTTCACGAGTTGCAATAAAAATCTTCTCTTTCTTTGTCATGCCTGGAAAATAATATTTATATGTAACAACAACTAACAACTTGCACAGATACAATCAAAACACTGTCAGCTAAAATACTTTGAATGTCATAATCTGTGTGTTATTTTTTTTAAAAGAACATGGATTACTAAAAGAAAGAGTTGCATTTTATTTTCTATAGTTAAAACTGAAGTTATTCTGATAGTCATACAATTCAGAGTGCAAGATGAAAGCCATTGTCTAACCTCTACTTTTGGTTTATAACAGCAGATGTATGCTTTACTTCTGCACCTAGTGCTCTCAACCTAAACAAAACATAAATATTTTAACTGATTATTAACACCAAGATTACTTTTCTCAAATATGGCTTCAAGCTCAGTTGGCTTCCTGACAGCTTTTAAGCATCATTAGGGACTGAAAAATAGATAAAGATACTTCTAGCTCTATACTATGCTGCTTCAATTTGTATTCACACTTTACAACACAGTATTACAATTAAAACTACAAGTAATTAATTTAAAAATGAAATTAATGTATCTAAGACATTACCAGTTGTGTCTATTTTCTTTTTGATGATAGGTAGACTTGGCCTACTGAAAAATCTTGCTTTTGAATTACTTTGTTCACAGTCTTCATCAATTTTAGAACACTCCTTTTCCACATCGAACCTTAAATGAATGAAAATAACAAATTCAATAATGCTGCATAGTAAGACACCTCTACTAATAGAAAAGCACCTTTATTTCCATTAGAAACCAAAGGAAAAGAGATATAAAGGCTGTGTTCAATTATCCATGGCTAGGAATAAGATGTTTAGTCTTATCTCCATTCCTTGTGCTGGGGGTTTTTTTTGTGTGCTTCCCCTGCTTATACATTACCTCCTCCCTTCTGGTTAAAACCAAACCAAGAAAAATCTCTGCCTCAGCTCCTCTCCATCTCCCCAGAAAAGATAAATGAAGTTCAAGAAACAGTATCACTAGGCTCAGTTCCAGCCCTATCAAACAGATCTATTAAGCTTTGCCAAAATATCTAAGAAACAGCCTCAAAGCAATTAATACGGTAAAGAGATTTCAAAACAGTCTCAGACTAACTCTGCTCTGAAGCAGCTTTTGAAAACAGTGTTTAGTGTTTGCCCACATTTGAGGAGGAAGGCCCCAATTTCTGAAACATACATGCATGAAAATAACTGATATTCACAACTCTTTGTAAGAACAGGATCTTATGCAGGTGGGGTTATTGTAGAGGGTTTGGAATAGAGTGAAATATTAAGAGTTTCATTACTAAACCCCAAAGTCTCTAGAGTTAGCTCCTCATCCACTGCCCTGGAATCTTGTGTCTCCTCACTCTGATTCTACAGCATCACATTGCAGATTTCAGGAGCTAGAGAGAAGCTGTTGCCACGCAAAACATTTCCTCCACTGAGCTTAACAATTTGGGGGCATCAATCTGTCACATAACTTGGGAGGGTAATATGCCACCATTACATGATGCAGCAAGTGTCTTTGCATCAGGGCTCCATCCAGTCTAGAAATAGTTACTATTATGGGTAATTGCATCTAAGAAAACTGATGCACCTGCCTCAAGCTCATTCTTTGAGGTCAGTGGGGCTCAAGTGCAGGAATAAGGATTAATCAGTTTGGGGTTTAATTTAGAATAAACAGAAGATATACGGATCATCAGATTTATAAGCCCCTGTTAAAAAAACCCCAGAAGTGCTTTCAAAAAAATTGGTAAGTTAAGTCTTGCTTTTACATACCTCCATAGATTTTATATTTTAGCTGTTGAAAGAAAAAACTGAAACCTGAAACAACATCTCTTTATATTTTCTGCTGCCTTGCTGTATTTCATGCAGCTTGTGCAACAGCATAGACTGAGTTGTTCTCAGCTGTTAGCACCACAAATGCATCATTTGCCTTTTAACAGAACATTTATTATGAAAAACAGAAACACGTTTCACCCAAGTGTTGTGGCTCCCTGAAACGTTGACCTTCATACTGTTTCTGGAAAATACTTTTAAAAAACAACCACCGTGTTCCATTTCAAACGATAAATAGGATTTAATTAAAACTTAAACATAAAGGATTTAACATACTTGTCCCATTCACTGTAATCCCGTGGTATGTTTTTCTTGTTTCTTTCTTTGTGTTGCAATTTTTTGTTCTGAAAGAGAAACATCCAGCCTGTTATACAAAGTAGAAATTTGCAGCCCTTTTTTTGTGTTGTTTCTGCAGTAGATATTCCTAGCAACTAAAACTATTCACTGCTAATCTCAGCATAGTCTAGAAAACTTAATTCATCTTGCTTTGAAGAAAATCTTCAGGCATTTCACAGATCATTGTAATCTGAGGAGCTCTTCGGTCTCATATTTTCTCTCCACTACCCTGTTACATGTCACAGAGGCACTGAATAAAACTTTCAGATAGGAGACTGATCTTCTTAATTACCATCTTCTGTTGCTGTCTTCCAAACCATCCTTTCAACACAGCAAGGGAGAACTCATTCTTGGGAAAACCCAGCCTTGTGATGGTTCAATCAGTAATCTTGTTTTAGGCTTGTCATTCCCAGGAGAATGCAATGCAGAGATTTTGATAGTCCCTGCAACCCTCACAACAAACTTACCCATGTTTTACTTCACAATATCATCTAGACTTCTTTTCACTATTTCACACTCCACTCAGGCTAATTCCCAAGATGACTTACACTCGTTCTAACTTTTAGACAAGCTCCATCATTGAGACTTGCCTTACCTAAAATTTATTCTTAGGACCTCCCTGCAGCAATCAGTCCCAATACAGATTCAAGCAACTTGTATCACAGCCGATATACACACATGGAACCTATTTTTATATCTGGCACCTTTGGCATCTCTTCTCCCTCTGTCATGAGAACTGTATTTCTCATATGTCCCTCTTTGCTTAATTACTTCAATAATACTTAATGGCAAGGTGTGGTTCCAAACAGGTATTCCACAGTGGAAAAACCAGTTCAAAACGTTCCCATCTCTTTTCTCCTGGACATTCAACCCTCCTCTTACCTTGCAATCCAGCATTCACTGAAACAGACTGAAGTAACTGTCTGTAGAGCTGCAGATTTACTATTATCTGTGTTCAAACAATTTGATAGATATTACAGTGAAATCTCTAAATATCTGTACCAGTTCAGCTGAGCAGGTGATAAACTGGACCAAAGGAACAAGCAGCAATCTCTTAAACTAGCTTTACCAGTGGTGACACTGTAACAGGGAAATCATTCTGCAGTTAGATGTAAAGACCTTAATGTACATAATGCAAATGTGACCTTTCCTGTAAACACTTCCATCTATAATGTGAGGTTACACAAACCTTTATAGTATATAACTTCAGAATTCCTCTTAATGTTCTCAGTCTTTGAAGAAGCTAAACAAAATTACATGTTTGGAGGAGGTAACTCCTAACTGTGGCTTTCTGAAACATAAGTTGTCATTATGTATGCATCCTGATGATGATCCAAAACTTACTAATTCAATACAAAACTCTGGGGTTTTTTTAAACCAAATTCCTTAACTTAAGTGAGCACAAAAATAGTGAAACATTGAGAAGAAAACGCATTTAGGGAGAGAGCTACAGCATGTCCTTTTAAGGAATAAGGCAGAAATGTTGACTGAAATATGTGCAATTTAAAAAATTCTGGGTCTGATATTCTTGGGACCGTCGTAACCAAGTTATGGCTTCTGCAGAGTCAGGAATTTCTCAGTCAGTAGTATTTCAGAGCATCTCATCCAAGCAGCTTTGATGAAAAATGTACATTTGCATACTGTGGAACAATATAAAACCCCAAAATATATATATAAATACATAAAACCAAAAATCTCTGCCCTTGTTATTTTTCTTGCCAGAACTCACAATGCATGGATCCCACAGGGTTTGAAGCCCAGTGAACAGTTCCTGCACCAAAGATCAAAGCGTGGCCTGGCTTCAGTTCACCTAACACAGAATTTGGCCTTGGGTCTCCTCTGGGCCCTGTGTGATGGCCTAAGACATTACTATTCTATGTCAGCTAACCAGTATTCTTTTTTAGTTCAGAGTATCCAAAATAATGCAAATAATACCAGCACAGTGGATTTTTATAACATAAAACTTGGAATGTGTGTTGCATGCCCTGGACTGTAGGGTGAGGAGGTATCTGAGGATAGTATTCTGGAACAGTATTAGGAAACTGTGTTTGGCAAAGGACTAAGTCTGCTGAAATCCCATCAATACAGTCTCTTGGAAGTAAGTATCTTTAAACCCATGCTTTAGTTCTGTCCCCAAAAAAGTGAGGCAGAAAAAATAATAATCAAGTGCACAGTTAAGAACAGAAAAACTCAAGCTATCCAGTCCTCTCTTATTTTGTGGTATAGATGTAATCTCACAGTCTTGGGCAGTATGAAAGAAAAACAGGGGTGTAAGACAGAAACTTCCATATTGTGTTAAAGAGGGAAGTATTACATAAAGTTCACTCTTTTTTTTGCATGGCTTGAAGTAGGAGAAAATATTCTGAATAAATATTTTGTCTTTGAATGGAGAAGGCATCCTCTTTAGTAAAACTGTATATCCTAAATTTCAAGCCACTTTCTACCATTTTATGCTTATATTCTCATCTGGATTCACTGACTTCACATTTTTCATTCACCATTTTCTAGGCAACACTTAGGGCATAAATCAAGGGTAAACCTACAGTGGCACAGGATAGTCAAAAGGAACATACATTGCAAAATGTTAAAGAGGGCAGATTAAAAAAACAAAACAAAACAGAACAAAAAAACCCACAACACAAAAAAACCCAACGACCAAAGTAAAAGCACACCTTAGTCTCAGTAGTAACCACTTAAAAAGCATTAGACCAGAATGTCCAGCCTCTTTCTATACCACATAATGGAGAGTGCCTAGTTATCCCAAATGCCTTGGTCTGATGTCCAAGCACTAGGTGACAATAGAAAGTAGCATCTGACAATACAGGAACAAAAATCAGGCATTTACTAACACATAATTATTCCAATAAAATGTTTCAAATTAACAATATCACATGACCTGTAAAGATGCTTTCATAACATTCTCACTCCAGAAAAAGAAAAATCCTCCAGTTAATTTGTTCTAACAGTGTTCCAAAGAAAATAGTAGGAATCAAACTTGAAGCCATCCATGACAAAATCTGTCAAAAAAACCCCCAAACCATCCCACACCTACTTTTCTGCCAATCCCTCCAATAGCACTGCATTTAGTATTAGTAAGAAAAGCTGGTCACAGACAAAGTAGATTTCAGGCAGCTAAATAAATCAATCAATCAAACAAACAAACAAAAAGAAAGAAAGAAAAAAAAAAAAAGAAAAAGAAGAAAACCAAACCCAAAATGCACCAAACCAAAACAATCAAACAAAAACATGCAAGAAAACTAATACCTAAGAAAAAAAAGTACATTTTTATTCTGTAGTTCTGAACATTTGTTAAGTATGCTTCATGGCTAAACTCAGAAGCATGGCTAAAGGTGGAATACCAACTCAAGGTATAAAATAAGGGGAATCAAAGGCTATATATACACCAGTGCAGCCCACTAAAGAGGCAGCTCTAGAGTGAAGCAGTTGGAGCAGAGGGTCCAACATTCACACTGTATGTGTTTCAGAGTATTTAATTTGGACTAGCTCCTGTATGGTCTCATGGAACAAAAGCCTGTTGGCAGCTGGAGAAAATCTCCTGACATAATTTCATCCAGAAGGAACCCAGCTCATATTTTTAAACACTACTTTGAAATGTGAATCAAAGAACATAAAAGGGTGTTTAAGGAGATTTACTCAGAAGGGAATACTTGATCAGAATTAAAACATTATTACAAGAAACATGCTAATACTAGAGAGGCACAGTTTTGTTTAAGCATCAGTCTCTTGCAAGGGAACTTCAAGGTTTTTATTTTCTGGTTAACAAAATTAGTTTAGTAAGAAAAGCTCAATGACTAGAAGTTTGTACATACCAAATTTCCCTATTTTCCAAAGACATACAATTGGCATCTATTAGAAAATGGAAGATACCTGGTCAGCAGGAAGACAGCTGCTGGAACAACGAATTGGAGGCAAGTTATCTTGTCTTTCATGCAGTGTGTCTGCTCTCAGGAACTCTGGTTTCTTATCATCTTCATTCATTTCTGTCACCCAGCTCTGCAAATAAAGAAATCATGGATCTGTATCTTAAAACAGTAGAGCAGATACACTTCATAGTCTACAGTGAGCTTAACAACTCTCCTTATAATGCACAGCTCTTAATGGCGAAATGAATTAAGACAAAAAGCAATTGTGCTTTTTGGAATAAAAAGTAAACTACACAAAAAAATTTTAAAAATGGACATTAAAGATTCAGTGACATTAATTCAAAATAATAAAAAAACCACCCAACATAGATCATTTCCTTATTTAATCAAATAATTACATTCTCCTTAGGCACAAGAAGAAGACTGATACATCAAAGTGATTGTATTACTGATCATTATAAATTAGAGTTATACTGTACCATCAGTTCACCATTAATTGTCTCCCATTCTTCGGCTGTGAAATCAGAAGCTGTGGCTGCAGGCTTGTCTTTTCTCAGAGCTCTGCTCCTTGGATCTAAACGCTCTATACGCTTTTCACAAAACAATGTAAGTTCTGGATAACATCCCTCTTCACCAGACCTTTGAAATGCAAAGATAGAAAAGCTAAAAAAACAAAGAGTCAAACCACACTGCATCCTCCATAATTCTTTCCATGTGTAGTCTGTGTAGCCACGACAGTGACTGCAGAGGACTGGTTTCCTGCTGTAACTGAATCCTGCCATCACCTAACAACATTCTGATCAGAAAATGTCAGCGAGTTAACTTCCAACCACTTTCCAAAGTGCACACATACGCAGTTCAAAATTATCATCACAGTGCTCACAGAAAATTGCTCTTGTCTTTTTCAGCAGCAGATAAACCAGGTGTGGCATCTGAAATTACCACAAAACATATGGTTTCATGACAGAGCCAAAATCCAGCGACAGCGATGGAGAAAAACCTGGCCTTGAGTTAGTCAAACCTTTTGGGTGGTTAAAACAGGACTTCGATTTCTAGGGTGATCATTTGGACACTTTTAACATGATTACTTTTAACTTTGTATTTTAATTTTTTAAATCAGAATGTCACAAAGGTTTGGGACAAATACGAGTATCCAGGTACTGCTTCCTTCGATTTTACAGAACAGGAATACAATCAGTAATGAAAGTAAGAAAATATAATGTTTACCTTAATACCCTGAGAATCTTTTCCAGGTGTTTAACATCTGTGCATTTTTCAATGAACTTGTAGTCCAGATGATCAATAGGTATTCGATACCTTTTAGTAGTTCCTTGGTCCAGCAAAAACGGTACTGACTCATCACCCATGACTAAATCTTAAAAGGGAAAAACTGTAGTGATTCTGTAAGCACTTTGTTATGTTTTGAAGCAACACTAATTGAAGGAATAACCCTGTTTGTGCTCCAAAGTACTTCGTTCTGCAAGCAGACCTATTCCCACAAAAGAAAAATGTTGTATTTCAATACCTGATCACACAAACAGTTCTTGACAGAGTTTACTGACAGGGTTATATATGAGATATGTTTTGGAAAAAAGAGTATGTACAACCCTACTGCTTCTGCAAGGCAGAACAATACGGTATTGCCTATTGTAAGCAAGTATGGTGGCCATGAGGAAGAATATGGTGCAGGATCCTCTACTTTTTACAGAGGAAAGATGTTAACCAACTCAGTGTATCTAATGGAATGAAAATCTTTGCCTTCTCTGGAGCCAACATAAATCCAAATGTTTGTCTTTCCTCACTAACTGCATTTTCCGGGCCTCTGATTATATTACTGTGCTAATCTGACTCTTTTCCGCTAAGTCTGTAAGTGATGAAGTGAGGTGTTCAAATGAGACACTTCCTGTGTCCCTGTCCCTTTGAACTGCTTATTTGCATTGTTGTCTATTTGGATTCCAAGCCTAACGGACAAGAAATTATTCTTCCCCCCCCCCCTCCCGTGTTATATAGTACTTAAAATTATTTCATTCTAATGAGTAGCGTCATTACACATATTAAATTGTAGTTGCACAAAAAATGTTTACAATACAGTATCACTTAAATAACTGGGCATAATTAGGTATTGCATAAAGATAGGATTCTGCCCCAAGAATTTAGAGTTTCAGTACTGGAAAAGAAACAATGGAGAGGGAGAAGAAAGAACAGAAGAAACACGGAGAGATGGGCAAATAGAGGAAATGATTTAGACAGGAGCAAAAAGCACGAGTGTGACAGAACTGCAGCCTTTTCTGCCGTTTCAGCATCCCCACAAAGGATGAGAGCAGGGTTCCCTCAGCGCCCGGAGCCGCTCTGGGGGGGGGGGCGGCACCGCGACACTCGGGGGCTCGGCCCCGCCAGGCCCCCTCCGCTCCTCGGGCGGCTGCAGGCAGCTCCCCGAAGGCCGCTGATCGTACCGCTTAACCCGCCGGTGTCGGGAATTCGCCTTCAGAACGACAGCGCGGGCTTCCCTCGCACCGGGGCCCGTGCCTAGTAACTGTTGCTATGTACAACATGGCGGCCGGCGGCGGCCCGGCGAGCGGCGCGGCCGACGGCGCGGACACGGGGCCGCCCTCCCCAGCGACCCCTTGCGAGGCTCCCACAGAGCCCCAGAGGCGACACCGGCCTCGTGCGGCGGATTTCAGCACCCACCTGCCCGGTGTGCCGCCGGTCGCCGGCAGAGGGACGCTACCCGGCCCCTTCCTCGGCCGGAGGACGGACGGACCGACCGCGCTCGCCACCGCGCATGCGCAGCGGGGCGCTGGGGGAGCCGGGCGGGAGCGGGGCCGCGGGGGCTGCGCTCCCCGCCCTCCAGCGCCTCTCCGTGGTTGAGGAGAGAAGGGGGACACTGAGCCCTCGGGGAGCAGCTTTCGAAAGGCATCAAGATCGTATCCTGGGCTGCGTCAAGAGCAGCGTGGCCAGCAGGTCGAGAGAGGGGATTCTCCCCCTCTGCTCCACTCTGGTGAGGCCTCACCTGGAGCACTGCATCCAGTTCTGGAGCCCCTGGTACAGGCAGGATATGGATGTGCTGGAACGTGGGCAGAGGGCTGGAGCACCTCTCCTCTGAGACAGACTGAGAGAGTGGGGGTTGTTCAGTCTGGAGAAGAGAAGGCTCCGGGGAGACCTTATTGTGGCCTTCCAGTATCTGAAGGGGGCTACAA
>WUAM01000383.1:3599824-3618573 GCA_024336885.1 Actenoides hombroni
TGCCCAGAGAGGTGGTGGAAGCCCCATCCTTGGAAGTTTTTAAGGCCAGGCTGGATGGGGCTCTGAGCAACCTGCTCGAGTGGGAGGTGTCCCTGCCCATGGCAGGGGGGTTGGAACCGGATAATCTTTAAGATCCCTTCCAACCCTGACAATTGTATGATCACCTGTTTGTTTTCAATGTTTCAGTATTTAGCTTGGAGCTACCAGTGCCCATCCCAGTGCCACCCCCCAGCCCCCCTGCAGTTCCCTACAGCAGGCCTGCACCCGCTCCTCCCGGCAGCGGCCGGCTCTTCTGGCACGCTGGGCTGGCAGGCAGGTACCCAGCCTGTCCCCAGGCCAGTCAAACCCATCCCCTCCTCCCTCCATACATGTTGTAGCACAGGTACTGCCCTCTCTTCAGCGGGCAACTCTGGAGCTCACCCTTCTGCACAGACACGTCAGCAGCTGATCCCTTGGTTCCCCTGCGCAGCCAGAAGGTGCATGCCACACATGCCCGTCTGATGAACAAACTCACAGAAACCGTGTAGTAAAAACATTATCACTTATGCTCAAGCGTATCTGTTTTCCAAGGAAAAACCTAGCTAAGTAATGTCTTAATAGCTAAGCTAAGAAAATCTTAGCCAAACAGCTCTAAACCAGTATTTCTAGAGTGTTTTTGAATCCCCTAAACTGACCCACTGCACTTCATTTATGAGCCAGTACACAGTCATGCAGTATAACAAAGATACCTTACTATATTCATAACAGTTAAAATACATTATCTCAACATTAACAGCATCATTGGCATCACCAATATTAGTATTTGGAAACATTTAAGGAGGAAAAATTAGGATCAGGAACAATCCAGAAGTATTTTGTAGTACGCTTTAGTGATCAGTCATACTAAAATATCCTTAACACACATTCCAAACAGACAAATGCAAAAAGTTTTGGCTCATCAATCCAAACCAACCACTGTGATCTTTTTATTACACACCCCTGAGAAGTCACCCAGAAAGCAAAACAAGATGTTATTTTAGTTTTGGGATACTACGTTTATAGCACAGACCTTATTTTTCCCTCCAGTGCAACCAAGTCAAGAAGCAGTTTGGAAATTACTGTTTACACATTGCTCCTTAATGTTTATATAAACATTTACACATAATGTTTATGTAAATATTTATGTAAAAATTACCTGCCTCCCTCCCCTCTTCTTTTCTGACATGGTATTTTTCACAGTTCCTCCACAACTAGGTGCCTGAATTGGGTGCTCTCAAGTCCTTTGAGGTTTGCTCTTTTGAAATCCAGATCCATGTTTCAGACCTAGTCTTGTGTAGCCTTCTATTTTTTTTTCCTTTTCAGAGGAATTTATTGAAACCACAGTTATTTTGTGCAGTTCATGGGAGTCCAAAGAACATTTATCAGGGTTCAAATGCAAAAAAAAAATGTTTAGATGAGAGTAAGGAAAAGAAGGTTAACTCAGAATACAATACCACTGAACTTAAAAACCCTACTGCACACTGACTACACTTTAAACAGCAGCTTTAGAAATCTATTGCTAGAAGACAACACAGACAAAATTTAATATCGCAGTAAACTTTAATCTTTAAAACCCAAATGAAAGCGTGTATTTGTACATTAGTGGATTTACAGAGCAAAGTCATTTAAACTACATCACGAATTCACTGCATCTTCAGCAGACGTCATCGGGCATCAAAAACCACCACTGGAATGGTGCAGTTAAAGGATAATAACCAATATTGTGGTTGAAAAAGATGGGAGTGGGGGGAGAAGAGAAGCTGTCTAAATCCTTCAATTAACTACATAAAAAGCATTTCAAACCTCACCTTTAATTAACCCCACAACACTTTCCTTCTCTTAAAAGGCTGAATGTTACCAACAATTCACAGTATGTCACCCAGGCTATTATATTTTGCATAGGAAATAAAAATAAGTAAATAAATAGATAAAGAGAGAGAAAGTGGCAGGAAAGAAAACAAGGTGGCCAACCACACTGCAGAGATTTCCCCGTAGTACTACGCTCTACTGCATTGATTTCTGGCCTTGAAGGAATTTTATATAACTACTCCAAACTTCCATTCTGTTTCCTTCATATACCTTGTCTCCGTCCACAGCTTCCCAAATGCATTCAAGTGCACGTGTAAAAGGATACACCTTTTTGTCCTTTTCTTGTACATTATTCTGTAGCCACATTCTCTGCATCTGATAGGATCTCTTGCCTTTATTTCATTTTCTGTATGACATTCTGATGGGATGGAGGCAGATAAAGGGAATAGGTAAACAAAACCAGCATTGTTAATGCACAGGTAACTTTCAAAAGTCCTAACAGTCAAATAGGTATTTGTGGCAAACAAACATAATAAAAACCAGTCGTAGAGAATTTATCTTGTGAGATGAGTGGTATCAAGATACTGAGCAAAATACATCAGCAAAATTCACTTATATTAAAGAGGATCTTGCTAGAAACTACCAACTCCTTACTGCACAGAATGTATTCCACTCTTGATACAATCAGACTGTCTGCTAATGAAAACTTCAGCTCAGACCCCCAAAGCACCAAGTTCATTTTCTCAAAAGACAAAGTATTTCAGAGATTCCTGAAGTTATCTCAAAATTGCCATTTTTGAAAAAGTAGTTGACTTATCTATAGGTAAGAGAGAACTGCACTTCACTGAGTGACCAGATAGCATTTTCAAATCCAGAGATGCACTGGATAGAAGGTCCACTATCTGCACCACAAGCAGACACTTTGAGAAAGCATCCTCTGGAGATGGAGGATCTCCACAGCACAACACAAGCTCTAGTGAATTACTTCCACGCCACTATCCATATATACCCCACGTGTGTGTTGCCAAGGGTGTGTAAAGCTTTAAAGAACATCCACGCTGCAAATATTTGTATTTATGTACTCTTCAGCATAATGATTATGCATTCTTCATTATTAAAACACCAAACCTCCTGTAACAAGTTAAAAAATTCAATTATGTCTTTTCTTTACCTCCACAAATGTAAATCATTGGCTGCTGCTTTGGAGGCTGAACATCCTTCTGTGAATCCATGCTCTAAATAATTGAAAACAAACAAACCCCAACAAACACCAGGTTATTGTTTTGGGGTTTAAGTTATTTTTTCAAGACATGCACAATCATTTCAATATCTCAATCTAAAGTTAACAGACAATTAAAGCTTCCTTTAAAAGTAAATACAAACAAATTCTGTCTATATTTGATACACAGGACATTGGCTAATTCTGGCTGGAAAAGATTTCAGAAAGTCATCTTGTTACTTTGCTTATGAGAAGTTGAACATCAGGTTTCTCAGAGCTTTACCAATTTGGTATAGAAAACCTCCAACATTTTCCCTTAAAAGTGATTTTAAACGTTAAAGCCCCATGATATTTTCTTTCCTCCCTCCTGCCAATGGTAAGAATTTCCTTGCAGGAAACATTTTTTTTCCACCCAGTACAAGTCTAGACTATAACCCAAGTATCTCATTGTAGTTTTTTTTGAGGTTGCCATTTTCTGCATTGCTGCTCTGCCTGACATAAGAATTCCATACAAGAATTGCTAACCCTTAAATCAGTGAAGAGCATTCACGATGTTTCTTTACAAGCATGATTCTTGGATGCTTTTTCTTAAGATTACAGTAAGGATTATTTCCCTGATCTTCACAGTTTCAGTAAGAATTCAAGTGGGAGAACTAGGGTCTTGAAAACAGATAGAGGCTTGGCAGAAATAGTTAAATAGTTAAATCTTTTGTTTAATGGAATCTGATCAGCACTTGAAAAGCCACCCTGTAAAAACTCCCATTATGCCACTCTGAGAGAACTAGAGGCAATTCAGTAAATTCTACAGCTTACCAAGTAAGGTTTTGTTCTGCCATAACCACAGTGGCATCTAAATCCACATGTCAATTGTCTTTTTGTGTCAGTACCTTATAGTAAGGTACAAGCTGTCATTCATTAGCACTTTAAAACGGCAGCATCTTCTAAACCAGAGCTGAACGAAGGAGGACCGCACTAGGAGCTAAACAGCTTGAGCTGGTGCTGTTCATGCAGCAAAACACTGCTGCTGAAGACAGAAGTGACCTACAACTCCGCGTTCTGCAGGGAGGTGCCGTGGTTTAGCTGGGTAAGCGCTGCCCCGCTGACAAAGCCAGAGGGCACGGGGATGCGCCAGCGCATCTTAACCTACCGGGAAGCTGCGGAGCACCGGCCGCACTGCTCGTGTCGCGGACGCCACACGGACCTGTCAGAGAGGCAAACCCGCTCCTTCGAGTCCCGCAGAGCCCACAAAGGAGGGGGCAGACGGCTGGCCTTCCTCAGCCCCCGCCGGCACCCCAGCCCGGCCCCGTTCCGACCCGGGGCCTCCCCCACCGCCCCGCGGGGCTTTCACGCAGGAGGAAAGCCCACGAGCTGGGGCCGGGCGTTTTCCGCGCTCGCCACCGTCACCCTGCCGCCGCCGCCACCCCCGCTCCTCGCCCCCCTCCCCGCAGCGAAGGGGACCACCGGCTCCGTAGGGAGGAGCCCGAAAACCCCAGGCAAGCCCCGACCCCCGCTCGCCTGCCACAGGTAACGCCGCCGGCCTCGCCTTCTCCTCGGCGCCGGCCGATGACGACACGCCGTGCGCCGGCGGGGGCGGGGCCTGTGCCGCCACCGCCCGTTCCGCGGCCCGCCCGGCGGGGATCGCCCCGCGCGGGGGTGCGTGGGGACCTTGCCCCGCCGCGGGCCCTGCCCCGCGGGCCGGGGAGCTGCGGGAGCCCCCGAGCCCCGGCGCGGCCCTGCCCTGCCGGGTGGTCCCTGCCAGCGAGCTGCCGCCAGCTCGAGCCTCCTCCCCGCTGCGTAACGACGCCGAGAAGCTTATAGCTGCCGGTGTTACCCGCTCTGAAACGTAAAAAGCACGGGATACCTGCTGGCGTTTTTTAATATATAAGCTTTCGTATGAATACCAGCGTGGGTTTCCTCAAAAAGTAGGCAGCTGCCTGGTTAGATAAAAGAAGGACCAAAGTACCCGGTATTTTTATGTGGTTGTACCCGGTCCGGACTCGGGAGAAGGGACCCCCTGTGCCAGGGCCGATAATACGGGTGAGGAGTTCCAAACCACCAAGGTGTTTTACCTCCAGGTCTTTTCTGCTTTTCATGAGCATTTTACCCAAGATCCCTGGATAAGAAACCACCTCTAGATACTTGAATTTTGCGGGCGTACGTACCCATATTAAACTTACAGGCTGCGATACCGTATGTTTTAAGTGTAAGGTCGTATTAGGAAAGACATTCAAATGTCGACGGTTCCCCGTTGTACGGCACTGATGAGAGATCTGAAACGGGACCGGCTGCTCTGCGTCGCTAGCTCAGTCTCACTGACGGTCTGAATTTTGAATCTTCCACTGGCTTTTGTGAAACTACGGATCTTTGCTTTATTCCTGGAAAAAAAAAAAAAAAGATACTGTGTTTTGTGACTATGCCAATTTAAATGACTTCATCATTCAAGAGGTTCCCTAGTTTAAGGAAAGGTCTTTCCTTTTCTGCTTCTGAATACCGGATAAAAGTAGTTTCCTACGTACCCGAATGCATTGGTATGTATGAGGTTTTCACAGTTGTAATTTCTTGATTGTCATTTGTTCTCACAGTAGCACATCACCTTCGTACACGGCCTATATCTAAAATAAACTTGAGGAATAATAAAGAGTTTGGGTTTGTTGTTTCATTTTGGTGGGGTTTTTTTCAGGTTTTGTATTTAAGTATTGATGTATTAAGTATTGAAACATAATGATGTATTAAGTATGAATGCCTTGAAAATACAGGAATGATTTTAGACAGCTCATCCGCTTCTCCGTCCTGCTGTGTATGAATAAAGCTAAACGTTAACTTTCGGAATGACAGAATAAAGCACGTGCAAGAAAATCGCTGTGGGAAAGGCAGAGCCATTCGTATCGATTCTGACGTCCTCTCCATGGGTCAGGGTGTGTGCCCGGGGTTGGAAGCAGAAGCGGAGGAACAAACGCCTGAATCCTGCCTTTCCTGGTAAATGCACACGAAGTAATTACCGTCTCATAAATAAACAAATAAAAATCAACCGGTATTATTTCTCCAGGCTCGTTTTTGCATTTTAAAATGCGTTGTCAAACCAATAAAAGGACTTACTAATGATACCGCTATGATGAAGCCAGTTAAAGTTAATTCTGGGAAAATAAGGGCTCCATTGTTAAGAAAGAAATCACGGAATTGCTTGATTACTGGCATCCTTTAACTGTTTCCTTGGAAAAAATAGGATGTTTTACTAGATCTTAAACCTTCGGTTACTGATAAAGCCGCCCCTGGCGAGAGGAGCGCTGTTAACAGTAGAACCCCACTCGGACGGGCTGATAAAGCCCTAAAGATGCTCTTTGGATTTCGAGTAACAGCAAGGGTTCGGTCCGTGGGGGAGACCTCCGGGGTCCCGTGTAGTGACACAGCTCCTGGGGACCGCCAGGACAAGGTGAGGAAAGACTCGTGGGGCGAGCTGGGGAGGCTGCTTTTGGGGTGGCAAGGAAACAGGGTTGTAGCCGAGAGCAGCGTGAGTGTGCTGCAGACCGTCTTACCTCTTTCGGTTTGTTTAGAAACGATGATCTCAGGTTTTGGTTGGGGTTTTGTTCGAGGATTTATTTTTTTTTAATAATCTTTTTTGGTGTGTTTTGTGGTGACCCTTTCTCTTAAAACACGGTCTTGTGTGTATGCGATGCTTCTGTGTGTTGCGTTAAATGCCGCAATTACAAACTGTGACATTTTTTGCTCCAAATCGCATCAGTCCATCCGGGTTTGAGTGACAGAGACGGAATTTACAGCTGCCGTGTCTCGCTTTACAGAACTAGCAAGCTGCCAGTTTCACGGGAAAGCTGATTTGTTTTATAAACAAATACAACTATTTGAAAAATCATTCCTTCTTATTCACGTGAAATAGATGATCTTACAGAAAGCACTTTCAGAAATCTTCTGTCACATTCAAGAAGTGTTGGGGAATATGGTCTAGGGGTGCACTTGTAGAGGAGGGTTAATGGTTGGACACGATGATCCCGAAGGTCTTTTCCAACCTAAATAATTCTGTCTAAAATAGAAGAGGAGGATACCCCGAGAGCCTTTGTCGTTTTATCCGTAACCGTTACCTTGTAGTCTCATAAAACAATATTCTTTACCCAAAAATGTCACAGTTCCCCCGGCTCTGGGCAGGTAACTTTTTAAACATCATGGGGCAACTCCCACCCGGCTGACAGCTGATTTAAAGGAGACGGCACTTGACGGACTCTGATTGCTTTGCTCCTGAGCCCTCGGGTGAAAAGGTACTAATTGACTCGAATTAATTAGCACCCTTATAAGCCGACGTTGAAGGCTGCGGTACAGGTAAGGTTGGTTATTTGTGAAAGCCTTCAGCTGGCCGTGACCGAGCAGCGCCTGTGGAGCCGCCCCTCAGCCCTGGCGCCCCTCCGGCACGGAGCTGAGAGGGCTCAGAGAGAGGCGGGAAAACCGCAGCCTCACCGGGCACCTGAGAAGAAGTAGAGCAGGGGGAGGAATGAGGCAGGGGCGCTTTTAACGGTGGGCTGCGTGCGGCAAAAAGGGGGGCCCGCAGGGCTGAAGTATAAAAGCGTGAGGAGGAAGGCAGAGCCTTGCCGGTATCCTGCCCGTGCCCCGCAGGAGCGGGGTGTCCCGTTCTGCGGAGCCGGCCTCCTCAGGCCCGCCAACGCCCCGCCCTCAGCGCAGGGCAGCGCCGCCGGCCCGAGGGCCGCAGGGCTGCGGGGGCGGGGGAGGCAGCGCGGCAGCGGTTGGTAAGGGCGCGTAGTTCAAATCCAAGCGAGGGAAAGCAGCGGTAGCCGCACGCGAGGAGCCGGTGTGGGTGGAGAGAAGCGAAGCGGCTCCTCACTACGGGCAACGGGCCCCAGAGCGAGGCGGCGAGCTGCCGAGGCGGCAGGGTTCTCCTTCTACTCCGGCCGGGGAGGGGGTTTCCTCGCCTTCGCCCCTTCTCAGGGAGCCCCGCTGGCTGCCTCAGCCGCACCCCGCTGTAGGCGACCTCTAGGCTCTGTTTCCCGTGCCCAGCGGTTCGCCGGATGAGGGGGTGAAGCCGTTGCTTTGCTTGTGTTCGGCATGCCGGCTGGCTGCGAGACCTCTGGGTGCTAGTCCCTAGGTAGCCGTCGACTATCTTCGTTGCTGGGTAATTAGCCATTGCCGTGAGCGCATACACAGACCAACTGAAAGCTGTCTCAGCTGGGTAACGTTTCTCTTACACCTCTCTCTTTTCACATCCTTTCTCACTTCAGGTTTTCAGTAGGGGTAAGCAATACCTTGAATACTGCGCCTTTACTTTGGAAGATCTCGAGTTGCTTCATGAACTAGGGTAAGTGACCCGCATCTCACAGGCAGGACTTAGCTATGCCATCTTTCAGTATTAAAATCTTGGAGGCTATTAATGACTTCTCTGGTTTTAGGTTTAGGTGCTCAAAGAGCAGAGTCTCTAGGTAGTGTTACTGTAGATGTCGTATCTGTTAAAATAGCAGTGAAAATATCCTTATACCACCAAAACTTTGCCTTTATCTGTTTGGTTAGCGATGGTGACAGACAAGGACAGAAAATACCTCGTTTGAAGCATAAATGCTCATCGTACTACTGAGGAATGTAAACTAGTATCAGGAACAGGTGTAACTCCATCCCAGAACTCATGTCTAAGTTATAGGCACCGTTTACATCGACTTCTAGTAACTGATTTTTTTTTTACCTCTTTAGGACACTGTAAAACTAAGTGTAGCAGGAATTATTCCTTGTCTGAATATCCGAATCCTGTTCTTAACTTAGTTTTTGTCTCTGAATATGAAATTTTCTTCCCTAAACTGTCAGAAAGTTTATAGTTGAACTTGTAGATCAACTTTGCAACCACAAAATTAATAATAAATACGAGAAATGCATAGAGCACAAGATTCTACACTTAGCAGATATGGGGTTTATTCCTTCAGCTGTAACTGACTTGCTGTATGACCAGCCTTTTCTTTCCCCTGCACGTCTGCTTTAGGATGTCTAAAACAAGGTTAACAATACTTTCAGAAACTACTTTAGATGAAAAGGGCTTGATCTTATATATCAAAACTTGCAGATGAAACTCTTTTCCTGGTTAAGAAAAGGAATTCCTTTAGAAAACACTAGACAAGTCATAAGAGGCTTTATTAGGCATCTCTTATGAAATTAAGTAGCATCTTGTTCTATTATGGGAGATGTTCAGCACCTCTGAAAGGCTTTCCATTCTGCATTGTACCTGTAAACTGAGACCTTGTGTTAAATTAAATCTTAAATTGTACAGATAATCCATTTGGGTTTTTTATTATTATTTTTTAAAAGAATGTGTACACAAACCTGAGGGGTATACTGGGGGTTTCTGTCAAGTATAATGGGCACTGTTCACTCAGTGTCTGAATTGCAGTGCTTTCCCTGTAGTTTTTTTCCAAGTTGTTCTGTCCAGATCAATACAGTAAGTTCACAGACTCCTGCTGGACACTGGTGCTAGTTACAGCATATTTTTTTGGCTTTTGCTTCAGTTATCAATGTTCCTTTAACTCTGCTATTCTGATCTCCCCTACAGATGCAAAAACTTCTTTTTCTGTGAATTTTTTTTACTTGTTGTTACTTGAAACACAGTTTTAATTTTTTTCCACTGCAGTATTTAAAATTTCCTCTATTCTCAGTTGTAGTGTCACTCTCAGACATTCCATGGGAGAAATTACCTAATCTTATGTACAATTGTGAGTTTTCCTTTTGTTGTTTATTCAGCATTAAGCTTCTAAACCTGCTAGCCTCTGCACCTTTGTCAACCATGTGGTTAGTTTGACTGTGTTTAATGAAAATATTAATATTTTTAAAGGTAAGTATGAGTATGGGATTGTTTTAGAGTAGGATAGAGACTTTAAATCTCTGTCCCTCAGCATTTTTTGATAGGAATGTCTCCTGTCAACATTTGCTAACTAACTGCAGTTCACCGAAATTCAGCATTGAAAATGAAACTTATTCTTCTTGGAGATTACACAAAGATAATGCCCCGTTGTTACTACAGGTTTCTTACAGGTCTTCTTCCTTTTACAAAAAGAAGAGAAATGCTAGTCCCCTGCTCATAGTGTGAATAATCAACTGAAGAGCAGCAATGCACTACACAGACTCTTCACACCTTTTCCCTATCTTTTAAAAATTGTTTTCTGGTTCATGACACAGCTTTTTCAGCCTATTACCTAAAATGTTGAGAAGTAATGCAGATGAAACACTAGGCACTGCTCGGAGCTGGTCCTGCACTGTCAGGGAAGTTATCCCTAATTCATGTAATAACTAGTTTAAACCAGTGCCCTCATGTTTCCTATCCCTGCTGTCATTTATTTCACCAAGTAAAAACAGGGCATGAGGAAAAAACAGTGAAGGAAAACAAATGTGAAAGTAAGGTACTTGTAGAGGTAAGTGGGAGAGGGAAAGGAAGCAGGCTGGACTGCAGAGTTTGTTGTGTCTTTGGAATTATTTTCACATACCTTTCTCTCCTGAAATATTTTTTCTCAATTATGGGGACGGATTTTTTTGTGTGTGTTTTAAGTCTGTTTGATTTCATACTGATATTAGCATGATTCTATAGGCCTTTATGCCAAGTTCTAAGAGTCTGCTATTTAATCTTGTGTTCCTTTTGAACTTCTATATGTTGCTCTCTTCTCACAGTAGGAAACCAATCAAAGCACTTTCTTTATTGCAATGATCTTATAAACTTCCTTCAGCATGGGTCAAAAAATGCTCATTATATGAACCAAGATCATCAAAGAATAGTTCCCCCCCTCCCAGGCAATTTGAGTTCCAACTGCTTGTATTTGGTAGCTTAGGGCTTGACTAAGGGCTACTGCAATATTAGCCATGTCTTAGGATTTGGTGTTTAAACCACCTTTGAAGATTCCTATTTTTATCTGCACTGGAAATTCAATGACTGTTTTCAGGCTTTATGTTCCAAAATACCAGCTTTAGAGGCTAGCAACATATCCCAGTAAAAGGTGCTGGTTCAGACGTGGAAATTCTTGCAATGCTGATGTGAACTACTATGACTTCTTTGAGAACAGCCCTCATGCTGGCATTATTTTGTGTAGTTAACATGTCTTGTGTGCAGAAAGCAGTGCTTTATTGCCACTGGTTAGGCAATAGGAGAAACTCTGCAATGTATGAATGGCAAAAAGTCTGTTTGTGTTCTTGTGCTGCTTTCTTAAAGGGGTGCATCAGCCACTTGTAAACTTTCTAGGAAGGTTAAAAGCTTTTAAGATCTACGGTAATACTTGCTAAGTTTAAAATAAGCTCTCTATGCACATGATGACTGGATGTATAGTTAGTCCATCAGCTTTCTTAAAGTGTGAAGCTTCAGAACACTCAGTTTGCTAAACTCTGTGGGTAAAACCAGAGAGCTTCTTTGCAGCATAGCTTTTTAAAGTTAAGGCAGGTAAGAAAGCACCATTCACTTTAACTAGATGTAAAATTTTATTCCATCCAGGGACTGTAGGGATCTGAATAATAGGGAGACCTCTAGACTTGTGACTTCTTGATTAGTCCTCTCATTTTTTCCTAAGGGGAAAATGTCTTTTGTCTGAACTTATCTTATTACCAGAGCTTCTGCTAATTCTTATTCTTGAGGGCTGAAATGTTAGTGGTTGGGTGAACCAATAACACAGTGCTAATAAAAAAATCTTGGCTCTACTGGAAGAGAGGGAGTTTTGTCCCTGATTTCAGCACAGATGAGATTCTAGTTGCTGTGTTCCTTATTTGAAGTGTTTTTCCTTGGATGAGGATTGGCAGATCAAGTAGCTAACTGGATGGATATTTTAATTTGCCTCAGTTACATTAAAATGCTATGCATTTTAATCATTCATTCTAGCCATCTACTTGGTTGTAATTTATCTTTGTGTTCATGTATAAGTACTGTTTCTACTAAGACTAATAAAAATACTTCTGTCATGGTTGCTAGTTAGATTTGTGCAAGGCTTTCTCACTGATGTGAGGGTGTTATGGTGACTACTTTTATTGTTTGTTTCAGAAATAACACTGGTATCTTCATTTAAAAAGTCAAAGTGCCAAGCAGAAGATGTCAGACAGTCATTCAGTAATGTTCAATATTCTTAAAACCAACAGATTAACGTCTTCCAGCAGCAATTTTAAATACTCCAGTTTTAAAGACACGTGCTGCACTTCAGTGTTTCTGGACAGCAGATGCAATGAGTCAGTAAAAGATCCTGATGTTGAACATAAAGGAGCACTGAGCATGACAAGTTTATCATTGCTGCAAGAGCATTCTGAGTGCATTCATCCAAATGCCCTCTCTTCTGTGTCATCTTCTATTGAAAATGAAATGAATTCTATCTCCTTATCAGAAAGAAGAGAAGCTAATAGAAGTGCAGATTTTTTTGAAACTCCTAAAGCAAGCAGGAAAGGCTCCTCTCTACGCAGAAGGCTGCTTTTATCTATGACTGTTGCATCTGGCAAAGATAGTTCTTCAGGAAGCAGTAGGAAAAAATTATTCTCTTCTGTTCTGGACTCTAGAGAAAAACTTTCACAAACTACTTCAGATTCTCCAAAAGACAATAGTTACAAACCTCTGACAACCAGCACTTCAAAAACTGAGGACTCTAATCCGAATTGCCCAAAACGGAGACTTTCCTTTTCACAACAAAGGACTTCTACACTGGATGAGTCCAAATGTAAGGATTCCTTATTGCCAGAACCAGAATGTTTCTCTCCAATTCAGTGTAAGGATGTTATTGCCAGCACTGCTAACGAGTTCAATGGAAGCGTCCTTCTGAGTGTTGGTGATGGGTTGCTTAGGACTCCTACTTACAGTGTGTTATCTGAGACCACTGAGGGTAAGTTCCTGACTTCTGTCAACAGCCTGGTAGAGAACTTTAACTTTGAGCTATGTGGTGTAAACTCTTCCCCTGTTAAGCTGGCAGGCTACCCAGACCTTTCAACACCCGAGGACAGCGGATATAATTCACTTCCTTTGGACAAATCGGGAGACTCATTGTCCGATCACGAGGAATCTTTCCAAGAGGTGTTCCAAAAATGTAAAGAAGGTTCCAAAACTCTGGATAGTAAAAGAAAGACAAGAAAACTTGAACGAGTTAGAAGGTTGTCCACTCTTCGGGAACAGGGCTCGCAGTCGGAGACAGAAGATTATCATGGCAGTCCTTCTACTTCAGCAAGTATGTTAACAGAAGGAAGAAACTTTGTCGGTGAAGATCACGTATTAGTTTCAGGAGAGCGATCTAATCGAGACCTCGTTGTAAGTCATGGAGATCTCTCGAGGACTCCAGCTCTAAAAATAGTTCATGAAATTTGCTTGCAAAGACAAAGATCAGACCAAAATCAAATATCAGAGAATATAGATGAAACAGAAATATTTGCATTAGAGCATGCTCTTGCTGGACTTATTGGCAAGAAAATGGGCCTTGAAAAATTAGATATTTTAACAGAATTAAAATACAGAAATTTAAAGCATGTCCTTGCTATAGTTTTAGATGCTTTGACTGTGGAGAGTTTATGCAGGTAAGTACTGCTGCTTCCCCTCCTCCGCCCCTGAAAAGGGGAAATCTTTCTGCAAATTAATTAGAATAACTTCTGGAATAGTGTGTGTTGTCATAGAATTTGTTTTTTCTGGGGAAATTTAAGTGTTGTCACCATAAATGAAGTGACTCTTACTGTGTAGTCTAAAAATATCTTGTATGGGAGAATTAAAAAGCAAAACACAGTAATTAGTGAACTTAAAACTAAATCACAGTACTTGTAAATTTTAAAAAGATATTGAACATTTAAGTGTAGATAGTAATTTCTTCTCATTACAAGTTCCCCACTAATGTGTAGCCCTCAAAACACACTTTTCTAGATCTCTTTTCTTGTATATTTAACTTTGAGCATCCTGGTGCTTAGAAACAACTAAGATTCTTGTTTCCTGAGTAATGTTCTAGATTAATTTTTAATCAATAGAAAGCAAGTGCCATTTGTAGTGTTAGTTACAAAGGGAGTAGGAGAATAAGTAGAAGTGTAAAGGTATGGATGTTTTCAGAACACTTAACACACACACACACACACACAAATGTAACTTTAGAAACAAACTTGGTAAGTGGCTTAAGTAGAAGGAAGAAAATTTTCTAAGTCAGAGGTGTGCTGTGTTGTTTGCATTACGATTGTTCTCTACACTCTTCTATTCTATACAGAGGTGTGTACAAGTGCTTGAGATCTGTTTCATAACACTACAGTGAACTAGTAGATAGCAGTAGTCTGTAAAATGACCAGTAGTATAGAAAATCAGAGAAAAAAAAATCCTTAAAAGGTAGTCTTACTGTCATGACTTCTGTACTACTTAGTAAAATGTGAAAGTGGATAAATGTTTTTGTTAATTTGTTCCAGCATTTGGAAGGTAAGCAAAAACTGGCGTGAAATCATTGCACAAGATAAAAGTGCAGATGAGAGGAGAAAGTTGTACATAAAGCACCTGAAAGAAGAAGTTGGGGTAAGGTTCATTTCAAAGGTAATCTTTCCTTCAAGTGTGAAAGAAGACTGATCAGAGGAAAGAGGAAACATCTTGTAAAGCTACAGAAAAGTAGCTGATACAGTTCCAACACGAGTGTGTGAAGGATTCTAACAGGAGAATGTGATAACTTTTATTGCTTTTCAGCTCTCAGCAGTTTGAGTGCAAGTCTTTCAGCTGTGTGAGACTTTTTTTTCCTTTTTCTTCCTGCCTCCTCACCCTTCTTTTTGAGAATTCTGTAGGACTCACTCTAGAATACCCCCTGATTATTTTCAGCACTGCCTGTGGCTAAGCTTCTTCATGGTGTACTTGTGAACATCAAAGAAGGATGTACAGATATTTTTTAAGGGTTATCTAGAAAAGTAAGAATATATAAGTATATAGTATATATAAGTATATAATATATATACTAGCAGTATAAATGTTTTCAGATCCTCCACGTGCATATACACGTGCTTCAGTGTAACCTTGCTTTGTAACTGTGACAAAGCTTATGTTTGCTATTTCCATGCTTGCTATTGAGAGATGTCCTCATTCAGGAACACAAGGACCTGTGGAGTGCTAGAAGACAGTTGGCTTGTTACCCTACTCATGGGACTTTATTTTTAATGGTTGTCTCTTGTTCCTTTATTAAATACAAACATTTAATGGGAAATACATGCACTATATATAATTTCCTTCTTTTGTGCAGCAAAGCTCAGCTGCAGATCCCAAATGACATAAACCCCTAATTTGCTTCCTGTTGTGTTGCTTTTTCCCTCCCCCTTCTTTATAACTATTAACTTTAACAGGATTATTTCTTGAAAGCTGAAGATGCTGCCACCAGACTTAATGTCCTCAATAGGTCTGCTCTAAGGCCTGTTCAAGCTCAAGCCAGAACTCCTGTAGCACCAACACCAGCTTCATACACTGAACGTACACCCAGGAGATGCAGTTCAGTCCCCCATTCAACTACTAGGCGGGATGAATACATAAAAGTAGGTAGCCAAGAAATTGTTCCCTTGGGAGTTTTCCAAAACCTTTCATTTACAAGAACTAAGTAGCTGCTTCCTCCTTTTGCCACAGGTTGCTAAAACTCTGTTCACTGATGAGGCTCTAAAACCCTGTCCAAGATGTCAATACCCTGCTAAATATCAACTGGTAAAGAAATGGGGACTATGTAGCAGAGAGGCGTGTGCGTTTGAGTTCTGTATTTTATGTCTGCATGCTTTCCACGGGTCAAAAGAATGTAATAGTTTATCTGCAAAACAGAAGAACAAAAAAGATGCTCCTCCAGGAAGTGCCCAAAGCAAAAGAAATTTAAAAAGACTCTAAGTTTGTAGGGCATGTAAATCCTTACGTTTAATTCCTCTTCCCCTTCTCTTAAATTCCTAATCTTGTTAATATTCTTCCTAAAGACATGCATTTTAAGTGTCATTCAATGTGCTTTTGCTGATTTATCTTGATAACTTCCATGTATATATCTTAATTTAGCACACTTTCGGTTTAGAAAAAAGTGAACATTTTAAAACATTTTATGTCTTGTTATATCTGTTGTGTAGTAGCTAGGCACTTACTAACATCTTTTTTTTTAATAAAGTATCTTAAATATGGTCTTCAATATTGAGCTTACAGTACCTCATAGGTGTTGAAAAATGTCATTCTTGTCTTCATGACAAATTAAATTATTTAGAAAAAGTCTTTAAAATGGCATTTATTTATTGTTCACTTTAAACTACAGTCAGTGTTTTTAAGGTATCTGAAAGTGGGGCCCTAGGTACATATGCAAAGAATGCTTCTACCTCTGTAAACGACACCCCAAAAGCTTTGTGTGTGGTTTTGTTGTTGTTAAGTTTTGTGGGGGATTTTTGTTGTTTGTTTTTGCCTTTTTGTGTATGTTTTGTTTTTCTCTGAGTTTTTTTTTCTGGTTTTCATGGTGGTGTTTATTTTTGGTTGTTTTTTTTTCCTGTGGGTATGGTGTGTTGTCGGTGGCGGTTGTTGCGTGCAGCGTGAGATAAATTTGGTAAGAGATGAATCCCCTTGCCTCCTAGCTCACCCCTCAGAGATGAGAGGGGCTGGGGGTGGCTGGACTTACCTCCTAACAGCTCTGCCAATGCCATGTCTGTGGCTGTAGGTCTGACACCAGATGCACGAACGGCCCATCCGCTCTAGGTCTGGCTGCTTTCCAAAGCAGTCAGATGCATGAATAGCACAACTTGCTGCAGCTGTTAAGTCCAACACCAGATGCATGAATAGGACAGTTTATTTACACTCGCAGCATGTACAGATTCTCTAAGATTGCTGGTGCTAAAGGCACTGACCTGCAGAATGGCTCGATAGAACTCAAAACACACCATTGTAATAGAAGCACAGAGTTGTCAGGGGTGGGAGGGACCTTAAAGATCATCCAGTTCCAACCCCCCTAGAGCAGGTTGCTCAGAGCCCCATCCAGCCTGGCCTTAAAAACTTCCAAGGCTGGGGCTTCCACCACCTCTCCCAGGGAAAACCACTTGGTGTCAGCGAGGCCCCAGACCTTACCAAAAGGTGCCCCTTCTGGGGAGGGTGAGCAGAACAAACCCATCCATCTGTCCCTACGACTGGGTGTCAAATACTCATCCCACAAATTAGGTCTGAAATAGGGATAAATGTTTATTCCTTGTTCACTACTATTGAGCAAAGTGTGGGGGTGGGACTGTGGTCAAACCGTTGTTCTTGGTGGTCAACATTTAGCAGTGGCACAGAACACTGGTGACATCCTTGGTAGCTTCTGGAAGGAGCAGATGACTGCTGTGCTGTGAGAAGGGGACAAGCAGCCTTCCCCGCATTCCCCAACTTCTCCCCGGTGCCACGAGAACATGGATCACTGGATCTTCACCCAGCCTCTGTGTCTGTCCCAGTCACCAGATGTTCACCAGCGGTGTTGAGCTTTGCAGCTTCAATTGGCTTGTGCTTCCAACAAAGGGCACTGGGAAAGACCCAGGGAAGAAAATAGGTGTGAGTCCAACAGTGTGGTGTCGTCACCGGGTGTCCTGTGGCTTGTGCTGTTCTGTGGGTCAGGTTCCAGTGTTGTGGGGTTGGTTTTGTTGTTGTTTCTATTTGTGGGTTGGGTTTTTGTTGGGTGGTTTGGGTTTTGTTTGTTTTAGTTTTTATGGGTCAGGTATTTTTATGGTTCTTGGCTTTTTTTGTTGTTTTTTTTGTGTTAATTTTTGTTATATTTTATGGTTTTGGTTTGGTTTTTCTTTTGAGTTGGATATTTTGTGGTTTTTTGTGTGGTTTCATTATTTCGTGGGGGGTTTTGTGTGGCTTTTTTTTTGGAGGGGATGTATTTTTTGTGTTAGGTTTAAATTTTGTTGTGGTTTGTGTTTTTGTTTTTGTTTTGTGGTTTGGTTTGCTGGTGTTAATACTTTGTTGGATTTTTGTGTGGTTTTTCTTTTTTCTTGTATCTTTTTGTGGGTTGAGGTTGTATTTTTTTGTATTTTTGTTCTTTCTGTTGGGTTTTTTGTTGTTTGTGGGTTGGGGTTTTGTTTTTTCTTTTTGTTTTTGGGTGGGTTATTTGGGTAGTTGGTTTTGTTGTGGTTGATTTTTTTAAAATACATTTTTGCTTGGTTTTTTGAGCATTGGGGTTTTTTCATTTGTGTGTATGCTTTGGGGTTGGGTTTTTTGGTGTCTCTTTCTGTGGGTCACGTTTTTTGTTTGTTTCTTGTTTGCTCTTTGTGCATCAGGGCTTTATTTTGTTAAGGTTTTTTGTGTGGTTTTTGTTGTATTTCTATTTTTTTGTGAAGTTTTTTCCTTTTCTTTGTGGTTTGGTTTTTTTTGTGCATGTGTTTTTTGTTGGTGGTGTGTCTTTGGTAGAGTGTCATATTGGGGGTTGAGGTTTTTTGTAAGTTGGGTTTGGCTTTTTTGTGGGTTATATTGTGTCATTTTTTGGAAATGTTTTTTGGAAGGTTTGGTTTATTTTTTGTCTGCTTTGTGTTTTTTCTTGTTTTCTTTTTGTGCTCACTTTTTTTGTGGGTTTTTTTGGTTTGTTGTGGTTTGGGTTTTTTGTGTGATTTTCCTTTTTCCTTTGGGTTGAGGTATGTTGGTTTTTTTTCTCTTTTTTTTTGAGGGTAGAGGATTTTTTCCCTTTTTTGGGTGGGTTTTGTTTTTTTTTAAATTTGTGGTTCCTTTTCTTTAGTTGTCTCTTCTGTTGTTTCAGGGGGGGTTTTCTGTAGGTTTGGAGGGTTTTTT
>WUAM01000383.1:3621454-3716524 GCA_024336885.1 Actenoides hombroni
TTTTTCCCCTGCAAGTCAGTAATGTGCTACCTGAAAGTGTTATGTCTTTCAGAAACATATGCACGTATGAAAGCATTTCCGTTATCTCTTCTTGTTACCAGAGTTCCTGCACTTTGTCCCCAGCCCCAATAACTGCTTCCTAGAACAGCTCTCCATCACTGCAGGGTTCTCAGCTTGCCTGCCCTGACAGCCTTGCAAAAATACATTAGTGCACTTTGCCTGTGCACTCTACAAACCCAACAAAGACAAATAAACACTATTGAGTTTCCCAGTCATATAAACTTTTCCCCACAAACTTCCCTTTGCTATCATCAGGCTATAAGAATGAATTACCTCCTTTTGTTGGAAATGATCTTGAAATGACCTGTTCTCAACAGTTATTAACAATTATTAACTATAAGCCTATTAACAACCATGTTCTTGTTGAATTATTTTACAATTTCAAGATCTCCCATAAGTGATGTTTATTTTTCAGCATGCTTCCCTGGAGGATTCACTGCCCATAATTGTATATGTGTATCATGTTAGCCAATATGTATTTTAAATCTGTAGCAAATCAGACCAAATTTGTCAGAATGGTAGTTCTACAAAATGTGTCTGTAATCGGTAAAACCGATTTTATCAAGTTAATTAAACAAAAATGTTCAGTACAGAAAAATCATCCTTGCCCACAACAGCTACCAGAACTACATGTATTTAAAGCAATGCACTGTGTACCTGAAAGCTCAGCCAAGACAAGTGTACTAAAGGGCATGTTTCAGAAAGGGGAAAAAAAAAAAAAAAAAAGGTTGTTTTCTGTGGAATATGGATTTGCAAAATCTTTTTTAGCCAATGTGTTAAGGCTGCAGGCAGATGAATATGTCACTGACTATCCCTGGAGTAAGCCTAGGGCAACTGAGGAGAATCTGAGAAAGTGCTGGATTTGACGTGAGAAAACTGCTGTGTGTGACAAACAACAGTGTGAGGAGCTAAAAAAGTAACTTATTATGTCATAGAGAACAGCCAGATTGTACAGGTTGTTACTGGGGTATTCAGTGAGGAACAGACAAACTTTACAGATAGGAGAAGGAGAATACCAGAAACTTTGCAGGGAGCAGATACAAAGAAAGTATCAGAAATACCAAATCTTGTGAAACTAGGAACCAAGGGGAAAAAGTAATTGGGGTGGATGTTTATTTAGAAGAGGACGAGAATGTTTAAAAACGAAGACTCAGAGAGGCTAAAAAGAGAACAGAAGGGGTCACAAATCAAATCATAGGGCTGTTTGAGGGTCTCTGTTTGGCAGTCCTCAGCTCGGAGCAGAGCAATAAAATTGCTGTTTCCACTGTGCTCCTGGCTGGCTGGCTTTGGCAATCAAAAGGAAACTAGTGTCCTTCCTGTGTCAACAAAGTAGCTCCAGCAACTTTTCTTCTAAACACTGCTGGGGAACAACTGGAGGCACGTCTTTGCCCTTCCCTAGCCTTCTTTATCGCCAGGAACTTGCTCCTAACACTTGCACTTCCTGCAAATTTCATAAATCTTCACTTTTGTGCTTTCACTTTTCAATGTAACACGTTGTTCTTGAGTACCAGAGATTGCTTCTGTCTCTTCCTTGCTTCACTTTGACACAAACAGAGGGAGTGGTGAGCCAGTGGCTATGACTGAGTAAGGTAAATCTTGAGCATTTTAGTTAAGCTCAATTGCTGTTTTACCCGGGATGTTCCAAGGTCTATGTTAAATCCCTAACTTCCATTCTGAAAGCAAACTGGAAGTCTCTCAACTGAGGGGAGTGATCTTCCCATTTTTCACTATGTGGAAACAAAACTATTTTTAATAGGAGATTTCATTATGCAGCAAATAGCCACAAATGAGGTCAGAATAAGGAGATACACCTAAGACTTTTATTTGCTCAGGAAATAGCTCTTTTCACCTGTTTGTTTTGCTTGAGGACATTATTGGATGCAAACTACCCACAGCATGGATAGTTGGACTTACAAATGGAAGCAATGTGATAGTGTCCAGAGCACAGCCATTTAACTGTTCAAGAAGCCGTTTGCTACAAGTCTATTTAAAGCTTAACATTTTTAGTGTGGAAAAGGTCTGAAAGAACTCCAGGCACTGAAACTAAATTTTCAACCTGCTAGAAAACAGCATGAGAGGTTTTTTTTCTCCATTCTATATCTCGTCTTGTAGGCTAATGGTTTAGAAGAAGGCCATGAGGGCTGATGAACACACGGTGACGCTTTATATTGGTTATCCAAGCCGTTGCAACCCGCATGCATCAAGCTCTAGCACTGTAACTCAGATCAGAAAAAAAAGTGTTTGATTCTATTTGGTGCAATTGCTATATACTTGAAACTCAGAAGCGGCCAATGAAAAACATGCTTTTGCTGTCTGAAAGACATCACTGTTCAAAATCACACCTGGAAATGTCAGACTATCCGTGGGGATTTCACATCCTACTAGTCAGTGGAAATGCTGAGTATCGGTTGGTTCTACACATGGTTGGATTATGACAGGTCTTCCCACAGCAGGCAGTAGTAGGCATGGTCAAAGATTGAAGTATTTTTGTGAATAATAGAACAAAACTAATTGTGGATTTGCTGACTTTCAGCAGTCAATGGGGTAGCTTGTCATATGGTATTACCAAATTCTTCTCTCCTATAAGAAAGATTAATCTTTTTCACATATTCTGGTTTTTCTATGCTAACAGGTCTACACCTGCAGGATCTTGGAACAAGTTTTGAAGTTGCATGGGCCAAAGATACGACATACTGAGGGGTCACTCCCTGGTGCTCACAGGTCCCTGGCTGAAGCTCTTGCCTGTGGGAACAGCAGTTTAGTGTTTCTCTGGGCTATTGTTGTCTCATCTAATGTGAGTTATATATATCTACACGACTGCCCAAAGCCATTGTTTTAGCTAATTGAACACATGAGATGACTTTGCCTCAATGAGGGTATAAGAAACCTGGTGAGAAAGGAGCTGAGAAAGAGATCTCAGTTTCCTTCAGGTTTACCTCCACATTTGTCACAAAGAAGCATTGTTCCTTTTCTAAAATATAGGATTTCTTTCAAGGGACAAGTAGATTCCTCTCTATACCAAATATATATTGCCATATAACAACCCATAAATTGTTTATTCTGAATATTCAGTCCCAAAGCTGTGACTCAGGGGACAGCTTCTTTGAGAATGCTGCAGGACTGAATCTTTGAACCTTGACATATTTTTCTTTCTTTTTTTTTTTTTGTTCTTTTTTTTTCTGTTGTTACTACAATGAATAGGTTGGTTATAAGTTTAGACATTATTCTGTTATATGTTTGCATGACCTCATTCAAATGTCCTGCTGCAAAAATAGTAGCCTTTCTTTTAAAACCATTTTGTGGCCTCAGTAATTGCCAAAATATATTTCTGTTTTGCTGAGATCTGAGTATCTCTCCAACGCATGTTGCTCTGAATGGTATTAAAAAGTTCACTATCAGAATGAGTGAAAATTCATGTGGTGCACAAGAAGAACTAAAATTATTCTGCAAGTATTGGTAGGGTAGTGTTGAATTGCATTTCAGTCTGGCTCTGAATAGAGAAATACTATGTGACTGAGACAAAGAAACTCCATCAAGGTACAGGAGCTCTCCTAAGGAACCACCGCATCTGCACACCATACAACTCCACATTCACAAAGCCAGTGGTGGAGCTGGTACTGTGAGAATGTTGTGATCGGCCTCTCAGTTGACTTGTACCAGCTGCGACCATACATTGCAAGGGAACTCTTAGCAGTATTTGTGCATGGTAGTTTATGGTATTGCCTTGTGTGTTGGCTGCAAAAAAGGCTTTCAGTGTTTGTGCCCTAAGACTGGATTCAGAAAACCAGCAGATTCCTGCCTTCACTGCAGGGGCTCTGAGTGATGCTGGACAGGTTGCATTAGCTAGAGTAAGAATAGGGGGTTTTTTTTACCTCTTTGAGCCCTTGGCATAGTAAGAAGAATGATTAGTTTGAGAACTTTCAAGGGCAGATGACTACAGATGAAGAACACACTGCTAAAGCAGTAGAACCCAAATTTGCTAATTGTCACCCCTGTTGTGAAGTTATAATCACAAGCTTATTTGCTCCTCCGGGATCTCAGCCCAGCTTAGGTACAACCTTCCATCCGTACTGAGGATTCAGCTGCACTTTTCAGTTGTGACAATTTCCTGTGCAGCAATACTTGCACCTTAAAGGTCATTGAATCCTGTTAAATCCTGAGTTTGGTGTGCTATTTGACTGGAATCTATTTATAGAAGTAATTAATTCTATGTTCATGTAGTAAAGTTGCTACACTTGTAAAGGTTGCTTTGCATAAGCCTTGGATAATTTAATTATTGTTATCACAGCAACTTAAATTCTTCTGTCTTTTATGTCTGTTCCAACTTCTATGTTCCAACTTCTGTGCTCTGTTCTATTCCAACATAATTCCAACTTCTGTTCCTCAGTTTAAGGTGCATGTAGAATGTTAAAACTGCTGTGAAATACATATCTTATTAAATTTTCTATCCTTGTTCTGTCTTAAAAACCGGAGCTATACAATTGTTTGCCTTCAGCAGAGTGTTCTGAATTTAATTTTCTTAGCAAGAGTACAAAGTAAAAATGTGCTTGATAATTGTGCAAAACTTCTGCCCAGAGCACAGAGGTTGGTAGGTTGTTACCATTTTAAAATGCTGCCGCTTCTGGTACGAAGAGTAGTCCTTGGCTAATTTTGCTGAGCTATAATGTAGGATGTTCTGCTAAGTGTGAGCACTTTCTAGAATGCTTGTGGAATTCATTAAAATTCCCATGCTGTCCTATAAACAAGCATTTATTTCTAGAGTAGCAGCTACTATATGCTAGGAAAGTGCTTCGCACAAGAAACCTTTACTTTCCTAACTCCAGCATGAGTGAGGCAATGGTAACACCAGCTGCAAGCACAGCTGAAGGGAGCTCCTGAAGCCGCTTTGCAGGGATGAGGAAAGAACTAGATCTATGAGTCCAGATAAAAGAACCTTTTTCCCCTCCAATAACATCACTTAATTCAACTATATATCTTGTTTCCAAATCTATCAAATCAGGTCTGCACTTTGTATTATTCATACGCCTGTTGATAGCAAAAAGAACAGTATCTGCTTGCTCAGGAGAAACTTCCAGAACCAAAGGCTGAATTATTAACCTCTTCCTTCAACCCCCATCTCCCTCCTCTATTCTCTTCCCACACAAACATACATATGATTTCCTGTAATTTATTGTTACTAGTTCCTGTTTTCACTCTTCTACCCCCTCCTACATTCTTTTTACATACACATACTTATGTGTATATATGTATTTATTTGAACATATATAAGACCTACAGTGGATTGGCCCCTTTCCTTGTAGGTGACAGGACACTTTCCAAAAGCCTAGCTTACTAACAGACATATTTTCTTTCAGTGGTAACTGGGCTCAAGAGAAAAGAGAAAGCCTAGCACTGAATATGTAACAATATAAGTGATATAAATGCGATTTCCTAAGGTGGTGGTTGAATGGAAGAGTGCATACCAAAATTAAATTTCAATATATCACAGAGAAACCTGTACGGAGAAAGTACTTACAAAGAACAATATGAAGCCAATAAAATAAAGGGAAAGAAAGAATGAAAATACCTCGGTTTTTAACAAGTTCCTTAAAATTCTTCAGGAGAAAATCTTAATCTTTTTCTCTTGAATAAATAATGCAGTATGGCAAGGACACCTGAAAGCTGAAATGAAACTGTAGTCAAGCAAAAAAAGTATCCTTTACCACAGACAGTAGTAGTAACAACCAATAAAATAAAGCTGGGGCTTATAAAACACATAATTGCAGTCGCAGTTAATTATAGAACTTGAAACAGAAGAACTGCTTGCAGCATGATGAGGAGAATTTTCATTCCTTCTAAACATATTTGCCATAAAGGCTTCCCACGCACTAATTAAATGCAGTATTTTTGTGATTATTTTCCACACAGGAGGAGTAAATGTTTCTGTAGTCTTAGAGTGAAGCTCTGCTCAGGTCTTCTGTTTCAGCAAGAAAAAGAATGAGGCACTGCTCTAGTTATTCCTTCTCTTCCACAGCATTCTGCCATTTTGCATATAGCTTTATATGTTCACCTGGCAACAGGAAGGATAAGATAAACTAGACATACATGGTGAAATTCAGAGTGTTAAGTACATAAGTGGCAAGAACCAGCAACTTGAGCTCATGAGCAGAGTACACCATAATAGGCTTCCCTGCTCTGTCTGCCCAGGGAGGTGATGGAATCACCATCCCTGTAGGTGTTCAAAAACCAGGTAGACGTGGCACTTCAGGACATGCTTTAGTGGTCATGATAACGTTGGTAAGATCATTGGGCTTAATAATCTTGAAGATCTTTTCCAACATTAATGATTCTGTAACTTCTCGACCATAATAACCCTTGCCAGATCTTTCTTTTGTCCAGATTAAGGAACAGTAGCTCATTTTTGGAGAGCACAGCATGTCAGGTAAGATCCCAAATCTTGCTCTTCTGCAACACTGGAACAAAGCTGGGATATACACCTGAAAATGCCATGTTTATACATACAAGCAATCATTTTCACCCATTTACATTTAATATTAACACAGTTTAACCAAGAAGCACCACGTGGTGTAAAGTGCTGTGAAATTAAGGATTATATATTTAAGAAATCTAGCCTCTTATGCATAAGAATTCTGGAAGTGAGGCAGTAAAGGAGCAGTTTATTTTTGTTAAGTAAAACCAAAGGAATGATGCCATGGAATAAAGAACACTTATTTCAGGCACTGTAATTCATGAATCAGCAAAAATGAATAGTTCATCAAAACACAAACAAATATCTGGAACCAAAGAATCGAACAGATTAGAGAACAGTTTAGTGTCTCTGAAAATATGAAAGATGATAAGAATATTAAAATGGAACTCTTTGAACCTTTAAAGAACAGGTCTTAGGGAAAAGAGAGATGATGGGAAAGACACTGCATGCCTTGATATACTTAACTGAATTAAAAGCTTACTAGGCACAAGATGAGATGTTTTAGAAGATATGGAGGATGCTAAGTATCTTCATGTGCTAAAACATGTCAGTATGGAAGGTTCTTTCAAAAATAAAATAAAAATCCAATATAATAATGACAAATGAAGTACTTCCCCGGAGAACAGCCTTGGGGCTATGATAAGCACCCAAGTTGTTTCTTCCGAATCTATGACAAGCTACAAAATACTAATGTTTACAAAGATGACTTGCAGAGAAACAGTAGAAAAGTTCACAAGAGGCACTGGGCAAGCCTCAAAATAATCAGACTAAAGGAAAAGGTACAAAAATGACTATGCCATGTGAAAAAAAGAAGAGACGTTACTGGCACAAAGTGCCCATGTTAATTTTTGCCAGTACTGCAGGAAAACCAGAAAAATGATAACTAATGATCTCAGAAAGAGCAATCTTTCCAGCTTCTGCACTGGGGAGTGCAAATGTGGTACCTTTATATCACACAGACTCCTCAGGAACTTCTGTAAAATCATGGTCTCAGTAGGACTCTTCCACCTATTTGGGGTATCTTCTAAGAATGCTGCTATTTAAGGTTCTTCAGATGATGTTGGATGTAAATTTTAATAAGTATTCTGTGCAGTTGGAAGCATTAAATAAAGATTTTCTAGTATTGACTGAATGACCAAATCAAGCTTGGCATTGTCTTTTTACAACAGTAACAGTCAAACTGGAGGCTACTGCCCCGTGTTTCACAACTCGAAGTAAAACTCACTGTCACACTATTTAAACAGAGGCTTTGGCTGCAGTCCCATGGTATATTTTTTCAATCCCTTGGTTGCAGGAGGCCAACATTAGGTAAAAACAACCACAGGTCATTTATTTCTATGGCTAAGGAAATCAATAAGATCCTTCATTTAGCTTTTTTTCAGTTCAAGCAAGAATTTACTTGGTTTGCCTAAGGAATCAATATAAGAAATATTGAAATCTTGAAGCAAAAATTAATAAATTAGGTTGAAAACACAATTGTTGTATAGGCATTGAAAACTCTGAGGAGGGTAATGAAGGTTTTATAAGTGTCTCGTTTAAAAAGAGACAAAGGGATTTATGAAGATTTTTGATAACCAAACTATCTTCTAACAGAAAGCTTCACAGAAATTACACCTTGCTGTGAAAAGCAGCACTAATTTTACTTGCCTTATTTGAAATAGAAACAAACGTATTACCATATAAAATGTTAACCTATGCTAACTGAGACTATTGTTCTCCTGGGAAACAAAAGCTACAGGTAAAGAGGAGGCTGCATGTGGTTTCCAGACACACTACAGCTGGCATAATACTACCTGAGCTGGCTGAGCTGACAACGAAAAGTGTGCCAAAGCAGCAGACAACATCTGCTTCAGCTTCCAGGGACATTTCTACTTTGTCTGAGAGAAGCTCAGTTAAACAGCAGAGCAAGTCAAGAAGACTGAGGAAGGAAACAGACCTTATCACTGTAAAGGTGAGATTTCCATACATAAAATAAAACATAAATACGTACATACAACATGGATCCCTCCATCAGCTGGGCTAAATCACAATCTGCTCAGTAGCTGCTCCTGCTCATCTTTCCCTTCTCATCTTGATGGGTTTACACCTGAACACTGGGGCTTTTCTACAGCACACCTAGGGAGGACCTTAGGTAGGATGTCTCTTCCTCTGAGGCCTTTGTTTGGGTTTTCTGCCTGCTACAATGTCCCTGTGCTCATTTGGGTTTGTGGAGATGGATCTATAATGGAATGATGGCTCATGTGATGAGCCTGAGGTTATCCAGGTCAGGTGATTATTTGAATTCCCCACATGCTATTGCCAACCTGTGCTCCTTTGTGGGCGTGCAAATGAGCTTTTATCACATAATCATCAATCAAGAATTATGTCTATTAAATAGTAAGTCATTTTGGAAAAGAGAGAAAGAGAGAAAGAGAGAAAGAGAAGATACAAAGGGAATTGTACAGTAGTGAGTGTAACTTCCCAGGAATAGGAAGCCTAGATTAGAGAAACTGAAAAATCCTGTGTTGTGCAGATCTGTCAGTAAATAAAGGCTCTCTTTGAAACAACAGGTTTCTGGAGCCAAATCCAAAAATACAACTAAGCCCAACACTTCACATGCAACAGCACTGTAAGCCCAAGGAAGTCAGTCTAGTCAGTAGCTACAGTCTTTGTTGGTTAAGGAGAAGTTCTGGATTTTGGCAGATTGATCCTTTGAAGGTGTGTAAACACTTGTGGATTTTTTGGTAATTGGGTTTTACGTTGAAGAATTCCAAATCACCACAAAGATTAATTACATGCTCTGTCTTAGTCTATAGCAGACTATAATGTTCAGTGTCTTACAGACTTAATAATTCCTTTAGATTCTTGGTTCCATCCTTTAATATCTGAAGTTGTTATACTGTGAACTTACTTTCAGGAACTTGCTGTCAGTGCTCTGTATGAATGAAAAGCTAGTCATAGCTTAATATATATATATCCTAGTACAATTTTTCCCTTGGGAATTAGAAAATCTAGTTATTAAAATGCAGCTCATTACTTTTTTTAATTATTGGGGGGGGGGGAAAAAAGAAGCAAATTAATATTGCTTTTGAGAAAGATGTTTGATATACGCCTATTTAACTATTTTTTAGTCTCATTAGGACCAAAGTTTTCAAAATACATAGCAAACAAGGAAGTTATCATATTTGTTTTAAATACTGATATTCCTGCTTCTTCTTGCTGTTCCATTTCTCAAGAAAATCAGCAATCCTCAGACAAAATCTAGGTTTTCATGGAATTTAAATGTAAGAATTTTCTTGCCTCTTCTAGAGCTAGCAAGACCAAGTGACAGCAACACAGAAAATTTGAGCCAGATATTATTAGCATTTGAAATATTTGTAGTAGAATCAAAAATGCCTGAAATTTGCTATTACACCAGTCCAATTGTTTGCTTATGATTTTGATTTCAACACTACTGGATGAAGCTGACCCTGCCCTGCTGAAGATCAGCAAGTTTTTCAGTTCTCTTAGCAGCAAACAAGTAGCCATAATATACATTGTTAAACTTTCTTCTGGTGATTATATGATTTTTATTACTTTTATTTTTTGATGTAAAAAGATAAGAAGATGGATGTTAATCTGCCCAAATATCACTTCTGTTCTTATGTGCAGCAAAACTGTATTATATTAATCAGATTGTTGGGTTTTTTTTATAAGTAGTGGATAACTCATGGGTTTCTGAATGGACTTTTTTTACCCACTGCATCAAATATTTTTTATTCTGGATTAATGACTAACAGTTGTTACATTTTGACAGGTGTTAAACCAATAATATGAAATTAATCAGCTTGTTTCATACCAGTGGTATATTCACATCACTGCAGATGGCACCAATTTTCAGTTTCAGTATTTGATTCAAACAGTTCTTTTGGCTGAATCACTGCTTTAGTTCCCCAATATGTTTTCTTTTATTCTTTCTTTTATCTTTTCCTTAATGTGCACAGACCCATATTCTTTTGTCTGTGGAAGTCAAGTTTCTAGCAGCCTAGGAGTGCAGAACTACCAATGCCTTTCTGTACAGCCGATGTCAAGATTAGTTCTTCTTTTCGGTCTGAATAGCCAGATTTCATAAAAAACTTGAGAAGCAAATTAGAGATGAATGAAATATTCCTTCACTTGAACTGCTTCCCAGTTGATATCTAATCTCTATTAATGTATCAGTTTTTTTCTTTTAAGTTCACATTTACACATGTGCTTTTGAACACAACCAAAACTATTCTCTCTTGATAGGGCTGAGCAGCTCAGTTAAATACCACACTGAGGTACAGTAATTAAAGCTTCAATTCCATTGCTCACATATAGCTTTCTAGAGCCATGTGACATGTTGCAGAAAAAAAATCAGGAGTAAAACACAGGCCTGTCAAATATGACACAGGATGTGTAGGAGACTTGTGTCTACCCAGTCTACCAGCAGGCAATGAGGTGGGGTTCCAGTGATGGGAGTAAAAGCATCTTTAAATGTAAACTGGTTTTAACTGGTAAGCAGCTAAAAAGGAAAGAAAATACCCACCATACTGAAAGTAAAATGAAATCAGGAGAAGCGTTAGCTAAGGAACACTTTAAAGCTCTGATTTTTTCAGAATCTCTTGCGGTTTGTCTAAAAGAAATACTTACCAACTGTGTTTGAAAATCCTTTTATACCTTTATCTCTCATGGCATCTGCCATTAAAAGAAGTACAGTGGAGTTTTAGAATTGATACTGGAGCACAGTCCACAGCTTGGCACTAGGAAGCCACACTCTGTGAAGATATTCTGATTCAGCAGCAGAAGTAAAATTTAGTTATCTCTGTGACAATGTAGCAGCACGTGCAAAACTACATAGCCCTAACAAATAAACTGTGCTGTACTTATCACCTTTGTCATCACAGCTTTCTCTTATTAGTCACACCAATTTCAAGGGGCTCAGGATATATATCAACTGTAATTGATGAAATTAACCTTAAAAGTCTAAAACTTTATAAAGGCTAGGTGAATGTGATTAATGTTCTGTGCATGTGAGTCTGCGTCTTGCCCTTTCTAGCGCAGAGTGCTGAGTTTGCAATACTTGGAGAATCAGGAAATAAAGACACCTGTTTGCAATTTACCACCATTTTCTTTGGCTGGGCTAAATAGCTAGTCGTGATCTTTTATTACTCTTGAATGCCCTCATTAACTCTTTCAAACATAGTTTTTATTGCCTTTTTAAAATCCACAACAATATAAGATGTCTGATGCTATTGGTGATTTATAAGACCAGTCTTGGTTGTAAAGGACCAGACACCTCAGCTTTCCCGTGACACTATTTTAACTTGTAACTTAATAATCTTACCAGTAAATTAGGTCCAAGCTGTGCATTGTTCAGAATTGCATCTTAGGCCTACCAAGAGGTCATATACAATGAGGCTGTATCTTTTTTTCTCTTGCATGAATTGCTGGGCTTGAAAATTCTCGACTGGAGGGGAAAATCTCCCCACTTTTTGCTGCCCTGTTCAGTTGACCAGAAAGTCTAGTCATTGCAGCACCACTTATCAGCACACTATTGCAAACTTAACCTTCCAAACCAAACACTTGCAGCATTCTCATAAAAATTAATGGATATTAATTTCATTTAATTCCTACAGTGGGACATTAAAGCTCTAAGAGTTACACTGTGAGAGCTTTGCACTATGTGGGCAGTTCATGTACACAAAGCTTGGACCATCCATTCAGCCGCCCTTGGAAGTTCTGATATTGCTAAAATTTGACAGTAGGATATACTAAGGCTCCTTGCTCCTCTTTATGAAGATTAAATTAGTCTAATGTAATCTTTTTTCTTACTTAGATACCAGTTGATAAGAGTTGATAGAGATGATTGAGTCTATAAGCTTATACCCTCAGTCTGATCATGCCATTTCCTAGAGCAGTAAGATGCAACAGTGCTTAGTGTTGTGATTATCCTTAAAGCATTTGCCAATACACCATCCATACCCCGGGTTTTAGAAGTACAAGCTAAGATCTTCTTCTGAACTTCAGTAAGAAGGGTCATGCTAGAAAATAATCCTGTGAAAGAGAAAAACAACGCAGCTGAAAGCACTGCTGATCAACAGCACAATCAGCTGGTTTTCTGTGGGTAGATGGTATTTTTCCAAGTAAAGCTCTGCCTTGGCAGATAAGTTGTTTTTCTGGAAGCCCAAAACTCTAAAATTTAGCTGTATGTAAGGTTAAATTGTCACCCTAAACTATTGTTTACAGAATGCTGCTTCCAACAGCACCTACATAAAGGACCCACGTAAAATATGGATACAGACAGGCAAGTCCCATTGTACCTCTTCAGCTGATAGAGACAGATACTCACCAGTGCAGGCGCACACACTGAGCACATGCACATTGCAGATACCCCTGCCTGGATCCCAGGCCCCCTTACCTGCTTCACAAGTCCCTCCTAATTTCCTCTATGGGCCTTACACTCCATTGTTATCATAGGATGGCTGAGGGGTAAGGGGACCTCTGGAGACCATCTGGATCAAAGCCCAAAGCAGGGTCACCTATAGCTGGTTGCCCAGGATCATGTCCAGATGGTTTTTGGTATCTTCAAGGAGGGAGACTCCAAACCATCTTGTGGCAGCTATGCCAGTCCTCAGCCACTCTCACAGTAAAAAAAGTGTTTCCTGATGTTGTCAGCTCCTTCTGTGTTTCAGTTTTTCCTATTGCCTCTTGTCCCATCACTGGGCACCTCTGAATAGAGTCTGGTTCCCCACTCTTTACACTCTCCATTCAGGTATTTACATACTTGATAAGATCCCTCTGAGACTTCTCCAGGCTGAACAGTCCCAGCTCCCTCATCCTGTCCTCATAGGAGAGATGCTGTTGGCCCTTAATCATCTCTGTGGCCCTTCACTGGAGTCTCTCCAGTATGTCCATGTCTCTCTTGTATTGGGGAGTCCAGAACTGGAGCCAGCATTCCAGGTGTGGCCTCACCAGTGCTGAGCAAGAGGGATCATCTCCCTCTACCTGCTGGCAACACTCCTCCCAGTGCAGCCCAGGAAAACCTTTGCCACAAGAGCACACTGCTAGCTCATGGGCAGCTTGGTCCACCAGGACCCCCAGGTTCTTCTTTTCAAAGCTGCTTTCCAGTTGAGCTGCCCTCAGCAGGTACTGTCCAGAGTTGTGTGCATTAGAGCAAAGTGGGTATAATTAGTGTAAATTGAAAGACTATGTTGGGATGAAAGGGTTTTGAGGAAAATAGTACTGAGAAATGAGTAAAATTAAATTGTTGTGTATGCAGAATTAAGGCAGTTTATTAGATTTTAAACCAAATGAGGGTAGTGATTGTACTGATAATTCTGTTAGCAATAGAAGTCAGATAGGTGAGAACTCACTTTTTGGAACAGAAAGAAACCTTTTTATCTTAGTAGCATGGAGAAATTGAGTGGAAATATCCCTCCTATGTAAAAAACCCTACTTAAGAAAAAAAAAAAAAAAGACTGTCACTTTTTTCCAGAAAGTTTGGGCATTTTATTTTATGGTAGACAGTCCAACAAATTTACTGATGCAAGGATGTATTTCATAATTATTCTTTGGAATATGAAGATTATGCTTGCAATTTGGCTTATGTAGGATTGTGATTTCTTCATTCTGGGAAATCTAACTTGTTTCATCAATGAATCAGGAATCACTTTCATGATGTGAATACAAGTATCCAGAAAGGTTAAAAGGCTGATCAAATCCATCTAATTAAACTCTCATGAAAGGGAGCTAACTGCTCAGATAGCTACTCAGAGTCTCATCTATTCTCAGTTTATCTCAGTTAATTTCTCTTTCTACTTCCCTAGCTCGAAGTCTCTGTTTTCTGAGGTCCCCTCTACATTGCAATCATGGTTGTAACTCTTGTGCCTTTTGGGTTTGAATTATGCGGTGTCTTCTTCCTCCATGTGATGACTCCATATGACAACTACAGTCTCAAAGAAGTTACCCCAAAAATTTCTTTTGGCAGAACTTTGTAGAACTGCCACGTTAGGGAGAGCCTTGTTTAATCCTTGTGAGCAGAATCTAGTAGGAAATTAGCTGCTAAAATTAGCTATTAATTGACACTGCATGGTCAGAAATTTTGCAGTTGCTTAGAACATGACACCATGTGGGTAGGTTTTCAAGCTGACAGCAAATAGATGTACACATTTCCTTTGCTGCCAAAATTATTTGGGGTAAAGCACATAACCATCATTAGCAATTCTAGACCAAATGTTTAAAGTCTGACAAGACTGTGAACAACTGAAAACAAGGTCTTGCAACACAATCAGTGGGGAAACCAAATAGTAGGTGGATTTACCAGCCCCACTTATATCAGAACAGTTTCAAGGCCAGATTGTCAGATGCTAGAAATAATGGAAAATGCAATGAATGACCGATGGCACCTCTGATTCATAGCAGGTTAAATAAAAATTGCATTCTATGTTTAGATCCTACTCAAGAAAGCCAACTTTATTGTTGCATTTTTAGTGTAGCTACAAGCTTAATAAGGTAAAATTCATAACACAATGCTGGATTATCATTAAGGGTACTATTGGAAATTGCATCTTAGTCTTTGTCATCATTATAGTGCTCATCTCTGACTATGCCATTAAAATGTGATATAGTGGAACATTATAGTCTAAATCCTACAAATGGAAAATATCTTTTAAAGGACTAAATTTAATCTCCAGAACATTCTTCTGAAATCTCTGTAGTGTAATTTTCAGGAAAAATAAATCTATAAGTTCTTCAATGCAAAAGTTGAGTTAAAAATATTTAGTTTCTAAATCCAAGCAAGAAAGTATGCAAGACTTTTACTTCAGAAAGCATGATGCCTTTTATACATTGTATATAAAAAACAACATCTAGGTCAGAACAATCCTCATTATCACTATGGGCTGGGGGGATGAGGTGATAGAGAGCAGCCCTGTGGAAAAGGACTTGAGGATTCTGATGGATGAGATGCTGGACATGAGCCAACAGTGCACACTTGCAACCCAAAAGACCAATCTTATCCTGGGCTGCATCAAAAGAAGCATGGCCAGCAGGTCAAGGGAGCTGATTCTCCCTCTCTACTCTGCTCTGGTGAGACCTCACCTGGAGTACTGTGTCCAGTTCTGGAGCCCTCACATGGGAAGGACATGGATCTGATGGAGGAGGGCCAAAGGAGGGCTATGAAAATGATCAGAGGGCTGGAACACCTCTCCTACAAGGACAGGCTGAGGGAATTGGAGTTGTCCAGCCTGGAGAAAAGAAGATTCTGGGGATACCGTATAGAAGCCTTCCAGTATCTGAAGGGGGCCTACAAGAAAGCTGGGGAGGGCCTATTTACAAGGGCAATGGCTTTAAACTAGAGACGGGCAGATTTAGATTGGACATTAGGAATAAGTTCTTTACTATGAGGGTTGTGGAACACTGGAACAGGTTGCCCTGGGAGGAGGTGGAGGCCCCATCCCTGGAGACATTCAGGTTCAGGCTTGATAAGCTTCTCAGCAACCTGATCTCTAGTTGAGGATGTCTCTGCTCCCTTCAGGGGGGTTGGACTAGATGACTTTTGGAGGTCCCTTCCAGCTCAATGCATTCTGTGATTATATGAAATTGTACATGCTTGTCATATTGCAACGCCTTTAACAGAAAAAGTCTTCGTGTATAAAGTCGTTTCACTCTATCTTAATTTTTGGAATTGTCAAAACATTTTGGTGAATGACCATTAGTTGTCTAGTTTTTCTGAAAATTGGCTGTTTAACCATGGTTCCAGAAACTCAACTTCAGAGATAACGCTAGGAGATTGTAGTGAAAGTACTGGAATTGGAGCTGCTCTAAAAACTACTGTAATTTTTTTTTGAAACTATCTTAAAATGTAATAGAATTCTTCAAGTATATTACTACTATACTCACTGAAAGATCAGAAACTTTCAGGGAAAAAAACCCTAAATCCAGTTAAAAATATAACACTATATTTGTTTATTGAAACTGTTCTAAAAGTGGTTTTATTGTGCACAGTTATACTCATGTCAGCTATATCCTGAAGACTCAACGTTGGCCACGTAGTTTCTTTTCTGAAGTAGGAGTAACTTATGTTACCATTTAGGAAGAAAAAAACAAACAAACACCACAATACAAAGAAAGAGCTCTGTGGGTTTTTTTTAAGTCTTGCCCTACCTTGGGGCAAATCTGGTGCTAATGGATTTTTCATACTCCTAGCTGTGCCCTAGCAGGGGCCCATTTACATGAGCTAAAACCAATTTTTAAAAGCCAAAATCCGGTAAAACATTCATTTAATTTCATGTTATTTTAACATGTGCCTTGCAGAAATGATGAAGTCAGGAAAAAAATAGCCCCAAATCCACCAGTGAGGCCCCTTAAACTACGTTTGTTTGCATACTTTGGCTTTATGAGTACATTTTAAAACAAGCTTTACGGAACAAAAGCAATCTGAGATGCAGTTAAGCAGGATACACAGGGCTGCAGCTGCTGTTTTCTTGTGCAATGTATTAAATTATCACATAGTAAGTGTTGTTGATGGATATGTCATAGATCAGCACTTCTTGGATATTTGAGTTGTCAGAGAAGTTTAGAAGTATTGAAACTGGAACATTCCTGCGTTTCTCAAGTGAAATCTGGTGTTATATTTAGAAGTGTACAACATGTGCAAGATAAAATTGCAAAGGTTCTGAAATTAATGATCTTGCCTGTTAACCCCCTGCAATGTTGCAACTATCTGGAATAAACATAGGAGACTTCTTAGAATAAATATTGATATATTGATCATTGACTTCACATTAGATTTTTGCTTATTAGTGCAGACCCCAAGCCAAACAATATAAAAGTAGTGGGTTTTGGCACTCAGAAACAGGAAGTGTGACTGATGTTAGGACTGACAGGTCAGACTACAAGAATTTTAAAAGGTTATTTTCAAGAAGCACCAAAAAAAATTATTTCTAGGTACAGACATGCAAGATTTTCAACATAAATTTTACAGGTACAGTGGTTTATGCTTTGTTGCTTCATAGGGATTTAAAAAAAATAATAATCTACTGATTAGAAGCAGTCCTATGGTTTTAGACAACACCTTTCATTTGCCTTCTACAAAAAACGGTGTCCACAGATCTCAGATTTTATGGGGGTAAAGCTACCTCCTCAGCATCTTGTGGAATCAAGTTCTAAATGTAGTTCTGGTAGAGATACTTCAAATTAACTTTACAGTTGTTCAGGTTGCTGAGGACTGGAAAGAAGACACTTCACTCAAGCACTGAAGGCTAAGCATTAAGATAACCACCAGACGTGTTCTTGCACACAGAGTCTGTATTACACAAGCCACACATTGCAAAAACTCTGTTCCAGCAGTGGAACACCTTTATTGTTGGATGGCTGCTTGGCAGGAAAAATCTGTTTCCTGAATCTTCCAAAATCTTAGCGCTGCTTAGCACCTTCTTGTGAAATAGTGCCCTCAATGCTCAGCTGAATATTCCAAGGTCTTTGTGGGTAGATAATCTGTGGCTACTTTTCCAATTCATAATGTTCTACTTTCTCAAAGAAATGTCAAAATACACAGAAAATTGCATTTCTTAAATAAAGCATCTGTATCTTATACACAGCAAACGTCAGAAATAAGATTCTTACTTACCTTGAGAGAAAAAAATAATGTCCCTTAACACATAAAATTCAGCATCAGAATAGTTAGAACTGGTTTCAAGACTTTAGATTCCCCTGATGTTTACATAGCACATTGCAGTGCTGAGGAGACTGGTGGTGAGGGAATGGGGTATATACAGCAGCACAGCACAGTTTTTCAGCAGCTAGCTACAGTGGTGGAAGATGAGAAGCCTGGTCATCATTGCACAGCATCACATTATGCCTTATATATGCCTACATAGGGCCCAGCAGCTCTAACCACTGCTCTCATTTTATAGATCTAGAACTTGAAAGAATCTCACTAAGTAAATTGTTTTTACAGGGCAGAGTCCAGAATTAAAGAATAACTGTAAGTTAAGTATGTTTAAGTATAGTATCTGCCAGGCTGGGAGGCAGCTGGGAAAACAAATATTTTCTTGGCTTGTGTGTCTTGTCCCTCTTGGGCTGCCTCGGTGATATTTTTCATATTTGGAAACAATATTGCCCACTCTGAACATGTGAAACACCACAAAACTGGTCTCCCACTTCCACAGCACTGTACTTCTTGTGGATAAAATCACTCAAGAGCAGAGACCTTATTTTGTAAACAATGTTGCATCCTCATAAACTATTATTCAGTTGTTCCCTAAGATGTTAATTCTGCTTCTCTGTAAGCTATACATCACAAGACAAAGCCAGTGGCTCATATACACCCATACAAACATATATAAAATATATATACACACATCTGTTTTCTGTACTTGTATTCAGTATCCCTCTATAAAACAATAAATCTAAGAATTCCTGATTTTAGACACCCACTAGCCTATCAGACAATAATGCTCTGCGTATGAGAGTATCTAAATTTCTTCTGTTGCTAAAGCAAATCTTCAGGTTCTTGGGATTTAAAGTGACCTTAAAGCTTAAATGAAAGGGGGTTTGTTGCCTCTTGAGGAATTATCATTAGCCTAAAATAAGTGTGTTGCTCAACACACTATGTCGTGATGGCGATCTCAGTTTTTTCTTTCTGCTTCTGCATCTTCTTTCTTCCACATCTTTGTTACTACAAATCCAGAACACAGGAACAAAACATGTGATTACATAAGTTTCCAGAGAGAGAGAGAGAGAACACACAGCAGGACAAATCCAGCCACGGACTTTCCCATGGTCTATGGCCCACCTTCCATGCACCATGCATTACTGCTGTGTGGGTTTCTGACTCTTCCTGTTCTGTTATTCCCATGAAAAACTGTGAAACCCTTAATCACCTCTTCTCCCCTCCTGATGCAGATTTCTTGCACCTATGAGTTTTCCCATAGGGTGATTTATTGTGCATAAAATTCCACTTTGCACCTAGTGTAAATTACACTGCCAACTATTCAAATGCCAGCACTCCTCCCAGATTCGGTCTTTTGGAGGCAGTAAGCTCTCTGGTCTGAATGACAAAGTGCTTTCTAATGCACAGTGAGTTTTACTAAAGCTTCTTTATGCAATTACTGTATATTTCTGTGATGTTAATTACTTAATATTGCCCCTTGTGAATAAATTCAGTATCTAGTCATGTATTTTTTCAGCAGGTCTACAGGCTCCCAGTCTTAATCATTTAGCCATTCTGGGTGGTTTCATAAGTTGTGCTAAACATCATGGCTAGCAGCAATAGTTGGAATATCATTAATACAAAGCAGGAGGCAACTGCTGTTTATTCTAGAATAAAATTCCTTCTGCATATATGTGCACCATAGTGCAGCCTGACATACATCTAGAGAAGCAATTAAATAAAAAATACCAGAAGGTATGCAAAAAAAAGCCAACAAAAAACCCAAACAAACAAAAAAACCCCCAAAAACCAAACAAAAAACCCCGAAAAGATTAAGAACTCGGTGCTGAACCAATACAATTAGAAATGTACACATCTCTCACACTACTGAAAGAAAACTGATAGCATATCACTAATTACAAAAGATGGTACAGAAACTGTGAATGAGCTGTCCAGTATTGCTGCCAGTTAATGCTGGGAAGGTTCTACTATCAATGCTGGTGGCACTGCTGCTCTAGGTAGAGCAGGAACAGGTTTAGTGAGGCTCTCAATAAAAATTGACCATTCTTCAGAATAAAAAACTGTTTTAGCAAATTAACTCTTTTGATGGGAAAGATGGAATAAAAGGAGGCTGTAAAATGCCTATAGCCCCTGTAGCCTGCAACACACCCAGGACTCTTTCAAAGCAAACTATGGTGGCCCACGAAGACTGTGAAGACTCATTCTCATGCCATTTGAAATCTATTTATCTGTCGTTTCTGGGAACTGAGAAGGTATGTGAAAAAAATACTACAAGTGCTTTTCAGTCATGTGCTCTGGTGTGTGTAAAGGTCCAATGACTGGATGCAAGTCTGCAAACTGTGCTCCATAGTCATTTGTTGAAGGCTAGAATATCTAGGAGATAGATCAGCATGCTGTCAAATGCTATTCTCATGAACATTCCCACAGCTCCTTAGTCTGTTTTCCCTAGCAATAGTTAAGTACTTTTAAAAAAGCCACCTTGTACTTCATTCTTTAGCTTCCATTTCTCTGTTTATATGTTCTGCTCCTTTTTCCATCTGTAGACCAATGTTCTGTCACACCTTATAATCTATATTTTTCTTTCTGTGGTTGTACAGGACTTTTCACAGCAGTCTTTTAGGGCTGACTATGGAGTGCTCTGGAGGCATGTGGGACCTTATATACCTGATAGGGCTTTGAGGTTTTAACCTGTCTAATCATAGTCAATTGCTTGGTGTCTCCAGGTTGTCTAGAAGGCAACTATATAGATAAGACGTAGCAAATACAGAAAAAATACAATGCTTTTGACTGATACAAAGCTTGCTCATTCCCTTGGTGTTCACAAATGCTGCTAAAATTCAAGCTTCAGACGGTAAAAGAAACTATGAAAGAGAGGCTTTTACTACTGTAACAATATTTCACCAAACCAAATCATTCATTTTGATGGCTTCCTTAGGTCAACATTAGCATGCCAGATTTTTTTGCTGTAAAAAGGCAATCTCCTGGGTTATTGGTTTGTTGCAGGGTTTTTTTTAATGAAAGGATTTAATTTTATTCACCAGTCAGTGTGATGACCACTATTTCACTTGCTTTAATTGTCCTGGAAATGAAAATTTAAGTGAATAGTTAAGAATATGAGTTAGTCATAGATAAGAATACTCTATCGGGATTAATTTTTGTACTATTTCCATGTTCCTGGCTGGAGTTTCCTATTGGAAATGGTGAAGCTTGCTGTGTTCCAGTCACAATGTTTATACTATCTACACAAATAACAGGGTATACTTTATATAACACTACTAAATTTAACCTCAGAAACAATACTGGCTAATAGTGTTTTATAAGGAGAAAAGTAATAAATATCCTGGTAGTAGCTATTCTGGCAATTTAAAATAATGTGCTAGAAAATAATGCTTGTTATGATATCCTCAGGATGATAAATGAATATACCATATTAAGGTTTGAACTATAAAAATACGCTCAAGGATAAATTTTTTACTGTATCAGCCATTGAAGAATCTTTTCTTCACAGAAGTACTAAAACAGCTCACGTGGCTGACCGAGAGAACCTCGGACATGAAAAATTCCTCCAAAGAGCAGCACTGAGCAGCACACCCCATCTGCATGGAGGCATGAGGTAAGACCTGAGTTCTGAGAGATTTTCTCTCAGTTTTTCAGATGTCTTCTCTGATAATGTCTCCAGGTAGCATGTAGCTTTACTCTAGAATAAACTGATGTCCATGGAAGCCTCCCAATAACAAGGAGCATTGAAGTTAAGGTGCAGATCCTACAAAGTTTCTACTCTTTTTTTTTTTTTTCTTTCTTAATTGTATTTACAGTTGTCATACTGGTAGATAACATTCTATGGTTCGATATATAAGGATCTTTGATAGCTAAGGAACATTTTGAATGATACATTATGCATTCTAGTTAATAATTTAATAATAATATTGTTGTATTATTATATTATATTATATTAATATATTCACATTACATTATATTATATATAATAATATAATAATAACCCTGCCACAATCAGCAAAAGTGTTGACCTTTTGCCTCCAGAGCAGAGATGGTGATAATTCAATGACAGGTATAGTTCTATCTGACAGGAACTAACAACTATTAGGAGCAAAGAGCCTGTTTATCTTCATTGCTTCAACTTGAACCATATAAACTTGATACATGATTCTGTCACGGGAAACTCAGTGTCACCTACCAGTGCCACCAAATATTTCATCTAAGGAGAAAGTCTTCTGCATTCTGATTCATACTGTATTTCTTGTGATCAGGGATCACTAAATCAGCAAGATCTGACAACAGGCCAAAGTTTCTTGCAACAATCTGAAAATCCACTCATGCTAACATTTGTCTCAAAAGTGGAAGTCTACATAATGTCTTTGAATTTACTGTACCTGAATAGGTGTAAATTCCTTTCTGGGACGTTCTTTGTCTACTTCTTTGTCTGCTTCTTCCTTACTGCAGGCAAAGGTATTACATAATCCAAAAGAAGCTTTCTTAAAAACCATATTATTTATTTCATAAAAGATTATTTAAATTACTAAGAGGGGAAGTGATCTTTTCTGTAATTCTCCTCCTGTGAATTGCCTTGCCAAATGAATGAGGAACTTTCTTCCCTAATAGGTCCCATCCTCTTCAGTTAGGAGCCTATACCTTGGACAGTCTGTCTGTGCTGACATATTCCTCAGCACGGAGGTTCCTAAGGATATAGCAAAGTGATGAAGATCTGAATTCTCAATGAACTTGGGAAAAGTTATGCTGGGTGACACAAGGAAATCTGTCTGTGTGCTTAAACAAAACACAGTATGCACAGCAAAACTCTTAGAATTCTTAGAACGGTCTTGGTTTCTTCAGACAGCGGGGGATGCCAATATTCCTCCCACTTAAAGAAAACTTTGTAGCAGTCTTTCCTGCCTTCTTGTTTTCAATAGGATTGTTAGGTATCAGTTTTCCCATACTCTTCAAAGACATTTATTGCAAAGTCTCGCATCCTGTTAGCCAAATGAACTCAGTCCAAAATAACACCCCTGAATTACCAGCTCTGTAGTTCACAACTCACGTGCAGCTGATGTGATCTGATACAAACTCAGAGTAAAGTGTCAAATCTAATGAGGAAATATCCCCTTGTATCTGCAGAGAATATTTGGAGACAGTGGAACAATAACCAATTTTGTGCCCTAGTATTGTTGATGGGCAACAGGACACTCCTAGATACTTGGGATTCTTCAAGTGTTTCATTCTGCAACTTCTAAAGAAAGAAAGAATGTAAAAACACACATTCCTTTCTTGTGCCTCATCTGCACATATATTCCACAGGCAGCCCAGTAAACTAGGAATGCAGCATTCCAATAAAGACGGAAACAACTGCTAAACCAGCTGAAATAAAACCAGAATAAAATTTTGGTCTTAGTAACAGACACTTAAAATGTTGTGGGAAAATGAGTTGGAAGAAAGAATTCTGCCTAGGAAAAGGATGGGTAAAGAAATTGTGCTCAGACCTTATCCTTATTAAAAAGGGATCCACTTCTTGCCTAGCTGAAACTCAGAGTAACTACTTAACTAAATTAGAGTAAACCCAAAGTGAATTAACTAGTGAAAGCTTGATTAATCAGGTAGCGTACTGTGTGTCATTGGTATGGTAATGAAAAAATTTAATCTTGTCAAATTAAAAAACCCAGTTATATGGCAAAATGTCTTGTTTACATCTAGAATACAAGACACAATACTACAATGCTTTGCTCCCATTTTTTTCTGCTATAAATGAAAACAAAATGCATTGGACAAATAGTTTTATGCATCTTTATTTTGGCAAATTAATTTAAATCATTAAGTATGAAATGTAACACAGGAATATGTCAGAAGATATGGATTTCCATTTGGAACAAAAATATCTTGAGTGTAATCAATTCAAGTATTACACTAGTATGGGTAATTTGCAAAACAGATTTTGTCCATTCTGAATTTCACTTTATATAGAATATATAAATGCATTGTTATTTCAGCAACTATTTCCTTTCGATTCAGTATCTGTATTTCAATCTATGGTTTATATACTTGAAAGATTTTGTGTGTCAGAGCTATTCTCAGATTTCTTGCTTTCCTGTGGCAATTATTGAGTCTTTGTATGAAAAAGAAAAGCTTGCCTGGTATAAAAGCAACAATCTTAGTACTTTCCTACTAAAATAGGATCTTTTTTTTCCCTTTACATCTGGGGCAATTGTACCACCAAGCCAGTTTAGATTCAGTGAAGACATCAAGGTAGCACAAAACCCTAGTGAATCCAGTAAAGAAATTCTTTACAGAATATGAATGCAAAGTCCTATCTATAGCTGTCCATCTCCCATTTATGTTCTCCTGTGGATGTCTTGGTTCCAGTGAGGTCTGTGTATTCAATCATCAAGAGACGGACTTCTGACACACTTCTTCACAAAAGCAGGAACAGATATTGAGTTCAAGGTCTTGAACTCCTGAATCATTGTATTTACTGAGAAACTTGCTCCTTTTGGTCTGCAAAGTCTTTTATTCCAAGTTGTCTGTATCCTGAAATGATTAGAACAGTTGTGCCCTCAGATTCTCTTTTGATCCAAGCCACCTGACAGTCTCCTAAGCAATTTACAACAAAGGTAAGGGCTTGTATAGGTCAAGACCATTAGTTGCGGATAGGCTGAATGATAGGACTCCTTCAGATATTAAGATTTTAATAGTATAGAAAAAGAGTATCCTGTAGTTGTTAACTACAGTGCTAAGGAGTGCTACCTGAAACTTTTAATTTACTACTATATATATATCCCAGATGATTCTAGTTCCTGAATCTACAGTACAATGTCCAGGTGTATTTTGGATATCTCCAAGGATGGGGCCTCCAAAACATCTTGTGGCAACCTGCAGAAGGGTTCAACCACTTTCACAGTAAAAAGGTTTTTCCTACATTTATGTGGAATTTCCTGTGTTTCAGTTTGTGCTTATTGCCTCTTGTTCTGTCACTGGGTATACTGAAATGATCCTGGATTGGTCTATAACAGACTCCCACCATGAAGTCTACCTTGTTGGCCTTTCTCCAGATTCTTACCCATAAACACTCAATTCTATCATCACCGTCATCATGATCAAGACACTCAAAGCACGCCTTAACATACAGGGCCACTCCACTGCGTCTCTTTCCTAGCCTATCCCTTTTGAACAGTTTATAGACATCCAACACAGCACTCCAGTTGTACAAATCATCCCACCATGTTTCCACGATGGCAACTATATCACAGCTTTCCTGATGTACAATGCCTGCCAGCTCCTCCTGTTTGCTGCCCATGCTGCGTGCATTGGTGTAGATGCAATTCAGTTGGGTTATTGATCCCATCACCTTTTTTGTGCAAAAAGGCCCAATTCCTACATGACCATCCCCAGTCACTTCCATGATTTCTAGCACATCAATATCCTCGCCGTCTTTGCTATCACATGGCACTCCATCCCCTACCTCCACTAGAATGGCAGACATGAGGACCTCACTTGCACGCTGTACCACAAACATTAATGTGTCGTCCCCACGCTTATCTCCAGCAAGCCTGGTTTTATTCCTTTCCCCCTTCAAATCTAGATGAAAGCTCTTTTGATGAGCCCGGCCAAGTCCTGTGCAAAAATCCTTTCCCCCATTTGAGACAGATGTGCCCCATTTGTCACCAGCAAGCCCGGTGTTGTGCAAACTCACCCATGATCAAAAAAACCAAAGTCCTGCTGATGACACCAGGATCAGAGCCAGGTATTAATCTAATGGGTCTACCTGTTTCTTCCCTCATTATTCCCTGAAACTGGAAGAACACAGGATAACTACTTGTGCTCCTGATCCCTTGACCAGTCATCCCAAAGACCTGAAGTCTCTCTTGATTGTCCTCAAATTTCTTGTTGTGAGTTCATTGCTGTCTACCTGAAAAGTCAATAATGGATAATAACTTGAGGGCTGTACCCAGGTCCCAGGGAGGCAGCAGACTTCCCTAAGGAGTGAGACTGGTCTGCATATCCCTGCTTCTGTTGCCCTCAGAAGGGTGTCCCCTATGACAATGACGTGTCTTTTCTTCTTTGTAGAAGTAGTTTCAATGCAGGGTGTAAGGCAACTTAACCTTGGTGACACTTCCAAGCTAGATGAACCATTGTCCTTGCTATTGTTTGATGGCACTTGTAAAGCCTCATACCGCTTATGCAGGAGACCTTGGGAAGGTGGGCTTGTTGTTGAGGGGAGGCACCTGCTGCACCAGGCAGGAATTTGCTGTCATAACCCCCTCTCCTTCAGCTACACTTTATCAAGTCTTCGTTATTTATAAGCTTTTAAAATCATGACTACTGATGCCATCTATGTATACTGAAAAGGGATTTTATCTTCCCGAGGGCTGCCTAACTAGCTACTGTCCTGGGCCTCTGCTGTCTGGATGTAATTCAATGTGCCTGCAATTGTTGTTGACTCACTCTCTTGCTCCAGTTTCTTTCAAAGCAGCAACATGTGGCTTCTATGCCTGTTACAACCAATAAGAAGGCAGGTCTTTGCAGGTTTGTCTCCCCTGTGACTACGATATGAAAGTTGAAAATGAGTGTCAGATTCTTCAGTGCTTGTAATATACACCAGTGTGTTTGCCAAATGTATCAAAAAGGCCCAGCTGGCAGACAAATCCATGATTTGAGCTAGTCTTACCATCAATATAATATAATGCAAACACAGGCACACACAAATTGCTGGTCTCCGTTTTATCTTCTCCTCCAGTTTGGCCTGTGTGTCTCCAGAATTAGTCTCTGGATAAGAGATCAAGTTCTTCTAGTGCAGCACAGCCTGTAACCCTTTAGCATCTGAATATTTCAGACAATTTGAGTAGTCTTGTCATCAGAATTAGATTTGAGGACTGCCTACTCTATGAAATTACTTTGATGGGATGGCTGTGATGTTTGCTTTGACAGTCACTGCTGAGATAATAATTCCACCAGTTTTCCAAAGTAGAATCCAGTTTGTGACTTAGCTTGTGTAATCCAGCAGTTTGTATGAAGACCCTGTAAACCATGCAAGCCTTAAGATAGTAGTCTTTGAAAGTGTCTTGGTTTACTAACAACTACAGGAACACCATGCTGTGTTATCTGATAGATAGTGGACACAAAATGAATAAAATAAAGGTAATTCAAAGCCAATTGCTTTGAGAAAAAACAGACTGTGTGTTTTCAAGTCACAGTCAGTGATCTCTCAGTAACTAATGTCCCAGAGAGTTTTGCAGCAGTTTGTTTTCATTTTGGAGCTGGCTATGTAAACAGTAATTCGTTATAATATTATTTACTTGCTAGTGAGAAATACAGCCAGGTTAAACAGTACATGGCTATCATTTAAAAAAATTGTTTCTCTTTGTTTAATAATTTAGTTTTGCTAGGCAAAACTAATTTAAAAACACAAATCAGATGCCAGGGAACCTCAAAAGTTCTGTACTTGGAATGTATATTACTTTATTATCAGTTCCCATGAAACTATCAACCTTTATTTTTCAGTCTAGCTTCTCAGAAAAACAATTGCTCTTAATAGCTGAAAATTTAAGCTAAAATAGGGATGCGGGAAACAGTGTAAGTGGGAATATTGCTAACTTTTGCAATAGCATTTAAAAAAAAAACAAACTTGATTCAGAGACCTTCAAAATCAGTGATGGAATATCATAGAACTTTGTCAGGTTCTTATTTTAAATGTCAGGTTGTGAGTCTGAAAAAGGAAACTAGAATATGGTTTTGGACATTGTGTCTAACTACTGCTTCCAAAAAGCAAAGGGGAAGCAGAATGTCTTGAATATCAGTTTAAGCAGGAAAATAAGTTATATGCATTCCTTTCCTGATTACCATTCTTAACTTTGTACTATAAAGTGTTGCTTGAATGGATTAAAAGAATAAAAGTTGTTATCTGTGTTTTCAGAGTGCAGGTTTTTTCCTTAAGATAATTTCCAGGTTAACTTTCTCCAATGACCATTTGCATTCCAAAGTCAATATTTTCACTTGTACGTTTCTTTAACAGTTTGCAAAAATGTCTAGACTTATATTTCAAATACCTTTCTTATGTTCCAGCTACATGAATAAGCACTTTTTTTTTCTTTCTTTTTTTTTTTTTTTTGCTTAAAGCTAACATTTTCTACCAGATTAGGCATGTAAGACTGTTAAATCTTCTACACTGACAGTAAATATCTCGTTCATAAGTTCATAAAACTGTAATAACACTAATAAAGTATAGCAATAACGTCTTATTAATTACACAGCAAGTTATTACAAACAGGCAGAAAAGAAGGCCATGAGATGTCTGATTGTTGCACACAGGAGCAGGGTAATCATGCCAATAGGCTATCTGCACTTGGGGTTCAGCTCCAGTCATAGTACCTGGAAAGAGTCGTGTTCCTCCAGAGACTAACTCTCAGCTCCTGGGAAAATGTCTGTGCTACTTTGTGAACTATGTAAGGGGCCTACATTTAGCTGTCTGATATGTAATGTACAGATTAATGCTTGGATAGCAAGGATGGCAGACAGCCCAACACACTGCTGAGTGCTTAAGTTAGAGAGTGACACCTCTATAGCACAGCCACAACTGGATACCACACGTGGACACAGCTCACAAAGTCCCTTTGCAAGGCCTCCAGAATGAGCAGAAGGCATTTGCAGAATATGGTGTCGATACGTGCACTAGAACTGGGGCAAAGTGACAACATTCCCTGAGAAAATAAAGTGCTCTTGACATGCTGCATCCTTCAGAGATCATTATTATCCTGCACCCAAAGACAGGATGACTGATAGGAACAAGGGTTAGAAGAGGTGCTATAACATGTATAATTTAGATTGAAGGAGTAAAGTTTGCACTCTGATTTTCTGGCTTTAGCCTCAGTAAAGCAGAGTTTCATCAATGGGTTTTAAAGGCAGAGCCAGCAACGATGGGAGGAAGACACACACCCATGGTTAGAATGATTGTGCTATGTGGGGTTTTTTTTGGAAAAACTAAGTAATACTGGTTGAAATAGATTGTCTGGTAAAGAAATAAGCAGTGCTGACATTGTAAGGAACACTTTCACCTCATTTTCTAGTATCAAGATGGAAAAATGCTTTGACACTTGTCTACTTAATACAGTAAAACCCCCTACATTTATTTATCATGGGCACAAAACAATGTAAAATGACCCTGACCAAAACCCCAAGGTGTGCCATTCTCATTGCCTGTGTTCTTACCAGGTCTTTTACTTTATCGTCCTTCTGTCTCCTTCTCCTGTTTCCACTTTTATTCTCCCTTTAACTCAGAGAGAAGTATGCATCACAGGTCAGATTGTGCACTGATTTGGTCTCTAAATCCTTATCACCGTCTCCATCTTCTATAAGATACGGTCTGCAAGAAGAGTTAGTTCTTCCAACAATTTTCCCTTCCTATCAATCTCATTCCTTACAGCACACTGTACAAATGGTTTTCCTAAATCTGGTCCTCATTTATCTTTTTCCTATTATAGGCTATAAGCACTTCAAGGCAAGGAATGTATCTTATACCACATTTGTAAAATTATATGTACATTTACAGCTCTCTGTAAGTGACTTTTTAATAAAAAAGCAAAATCCTTCAATCCCTGAACAGACAGAGATCTTTCTTCCCCACATAAGTTTTATTTGGCTGAAGTCAAAGACAGCTGTCACTAGTGTAGTAGTAGTAGTAGTAACAACAATCGTTTAGTGTATTGGCGGTTTATTAAAACACAAATTCTTAAATCAGTCCTGCGAAGTTGAAATACTGGCCTGCTTTATGTGAAACGTAGTAACAGAAGGAAATTCTTCTCAGCACAGTGCTCTAGTAGGTCAAAGTAAAATGCTCCTCATCTGGAATTTAAAACTCTCAAATAAGCCCCAGGTGTCAGGGGAGTCACTCTGTAAGGGAAATAGCAGTTTTCACCAAGATTGTCTTTCAATTAAAGTTTTACTTACATACCAGTATGGTAAGGAACACATAGTCTAGTAAAAAAACTACTTTAAGACTGAAGTATCTTTCCAATGTGACTATACACACCCCCACACAGCTGTATCTCCACAGGTTGGGTTTTTGCCCCAAACTATATTCATAGCAATTCTAGACTTGCTATTTATTTTCTGAGGTTTCTGTGGTTATTGTTGTCAGAGGTACCAATACAGCAATGAAGTGAAGGAACACATATCTCATATTTTCTATGTGTGGTATAAAAAGAATGCAGACTTCTGCAAATTTTTAAAGCATTGGTTACTTTATGATTTCCTTCCTTCTCTTCCATTTCCCACCTTTGTCTAGATTGTGTGCATGCCAGACATTATTTTCGACAAGGAAATATTGAACCAGGAAATATTCCACAGTATGTTCTTGATGTTGAGTCTGCAAATTCTTCAGTGTGAGTTTTACACATGGAAGATATGCTGAAATGGTCGGAGGGAGAACAGACGTACCGCAGACTGGAAGTAGAACCCACGCCATTCACTTTTTTGCATTAGAGACATGACTACCATACGTGCAAAAAAGTCAAACTGGAGAAACTACAAGATGCAAGGAACCAGTATCAATGAGAACAGTAGTTGTCTGATATTTAAAAATGGAGCAAAGAAGGAACACAGAAGAAATTTCAGTAGTATGTTGGCAGAAGGACTTGGCAAATCCTGCCCATCAGAAAAGACTAATGATGTCTGAACCAAAAGAAAGATGAAAGGTCTAATTCCTTCTGGCATCAAATCATATATTGTCCTAAACAATTTTTCATTGCTCCTGGGATATGAGACTTAGTCTGACTTCCATGGAATTGTGAAGTTAGGTTCATTTGACCAGCCTTTGCTGACGCATACTTAGGTAAGATCTAGGAAGAGCAGTATAATATCAAAAAATCAAAGCCATGGTAATTATGCAGTGCCACAACATTCAGACGATAATTTAATGAATCAGATTAAAATAAAAATACACCAAAGAACTGTCATTTGTTCTTACCATGCCACATTTCTAAATTCATTCCAAATGAAAAAATCCTATTTCCAACATTTTTCCCATATGAATTTCATTTTTAAAGTTGAGTCTAAAAGTTTTACTGAAAAATTTGTGTGAAAATTATTTTATAAAACATGTCAAGTTGGTTTTGAGCAAAATCTGTAGATGGGACTTTTTAATGCAATGAAAGCAATTTAAATTGAGTGCTTTCTGGCAGAATTTATTTATAGAGATATGTACTATTGTTCCCATCTATTTTGTATCGATGACAGTTAAGGGTTGCTTTTGTCATGTTTTACATAGAAGGGTTCTCTGCAGCAGTTTGGAGCTCTAAACTTTTGTGTTGATATTATATTTGCTTATATTATGTTTTGTTTATATTTGGACAGAGTTCCTTCTGTTCAGCCACATCATCTATTGCTATTGTCTTTAATAAGAGGGACAGGAAAGAAAAATGTAATACGTTTGGATGCAACCTAAAAATTAAGCTGAGAAAAAGTTCTGGCAAAATTGCTTCTTGTCTCCTATTCCTAAACCTTGCCTTGCCTCTGTAACATGTGCAGGACATGCATGACAGCAACAGTCTGGCAGCTCCTCCTTATTATTAGATCCTACTTGTCCTGTTATGCACCCTGCAGGAATTTCTGCCACTGCACCTTATAGCCATGAAAGACTGTAACAACTTCTGGCCCAGCAGCTGTGGTGCCTATTCCACTGTCTCTCCTTTCCCTCCTCTGCCTGATGGGCTACAGAAAGGTAAGGATGGTGACTAGCAGACACACAGGTAAGGAGTCAATGCTAGCAGAAGTCATCCTCTGCCCTAGCAGCTTTACAGACAACTCTGCACAGTGAAGTTTTCCCCAGTCACCCCAGGTCTCAGCCCCTCACACCCTAGCATAACCCCATCCACCCCCCCTCATGATAGCTCTCACAGCTCATAAGCTGTCCACCAAGGATCTTCCTGTAAACACCAGAGACCACAGAGTACTTACTGGTAAAACTCCTCCCATTGAACTAAGAAGACCTTCCATGGTTTAGGATGTGGCGCAAGGTATGGGCACAGGCTGAAGTTCATGGTTGTTTGTGTTGAAAAGATACAGTAGTCATGATAGAATTGAGGCAAAACCACAACAAACCATGGGAGTTGTGCACATCTATACTAGCGATGTAATCCTATTGCCCATATATGATGCATCTTCATGTATCACAGTCTGCTGCCACAGGATTTATAGAGAAACGTTGTACTCTGTTCCCTATCTCAGCTCCCTCAAGCTATTGCTGTAATGTCTGAATTTATTTTTCATAATCTGAGGCAAGAGTCAGACCTGTTATAAGAATACACATTAATAATTAATAATAATAGTAATTCTTACTAGCTCAAAGGGAGAGTTAAGAGGCAGGAGCCAGCCCTACATAAAAGAGGCAGCAGAGACCTGGCTGTGTAAAGTTGAAAGAACCAGCCCCAGAGAACAAAAGGCAAGAAACACCTAAATGATGCCCAGTGAAAGGAGAAAACCAACAGGGCAGGGCTCACAGGGAAGGATTCTGAGGTACTTTGTATGTGTTGTTAACACAGCACCTTGCCCTTTATTCATAGCCCTGTAGATTTAGCACCCCCCAGAGGATACAGTATTTTTCCGTATGTCTCATTTGTTTTAAGACTTCGTACTTGCCTCATTAGTGAGGGATGCAATGAGTGGAACTATTGTATAGGACTACTGTGCCCAGTTAAACAGTTCTTGGTTTTCAACTTTTATTTTAAAGTATGGTGACACTGGAAGCCAGAGGGATGAATAATTTTTTTTTTTTTTTCCAGTGGAAAAGAAACTGAAGCTGAAAATAAAATATGGTTCGTGGATAGTCAGCCTACTGTATACAGAGGATGGGGAAACTAAATGAAACCCATTCACAGTAGGTTAAAGCTGGCCACAGGAGTAGCTGACATTGGAACATTGCTAGAGAGATCATGTTGTTGTGAGTTTATTGACAGCTTCATAAGCAGCAGAAATAAACAGAGAACTGGGTTTTAATTTTAGGGTATATTTGTGTGCTACTAAACTAAAGACCCCAATGACATCTGTCTCAACTAACTGGCACCATTTCTTTTTTTTTAACGGGCACTGATAAAAGATGATTCAGCAATGAAGAGGTGAATTGTATAGCATGTGTGCAGTCTTCACCTGAGTCATATATAATAATATAAATATAATTTAGCTTACAAAGTAAGAGGTCCTCTCCTACGATAGCATTCTAAAGGAAGATTGCCTGCATTCTCCAGCTTCATCAGCACTGTAACCAAGTGAAGGGATAGCACAGCTCTGGTGAGAACTTAGTGCACTATTAAGTACTTTGCACCCATAAAAAAAAGCAGAGTGAGTGTTGAGGGCACATAACCCATGCCAGATGGATACCTGTAATCAAGCAAAGGCAATTTTATTTTTTTTCCTGAATGTGCTGCCCTTTCTTAGATACTGCAAGCAATCAGGACAAGGACTTCAGAAGCAAGGTCTTGACAAGATTCAAGAGTCAGATTCAAGCAAATCTACTTTGCAAGTGTGTGCACACTCCACATGTATTTGAACCTTTACTTTGAAAAGTATTTCTAAAGTAGTCAGTCTCCTGTAGTTATTTAATTCCGAACTTGCTGCTTCTGGGTGCTAGGCAGCTAAGTAAGTATAAGTGATTTGCTGGGATCATGCAAATTCTTTGTGGATTTGTTTTATTCTACAAAGTCACAAGACATGAATAGTCCCTCCTATGGTCTTCACCCTACCCTGGAGATATGACCTGGAATACTGATCATTCAAGTAGTGCATGGATGCCTGGTAAATCTGTACATTAGTAGCTACACTTCCATGGGGGCAACAACTCATGATCCCTCCCACTCATTCATTGTCTCTGCTCTTCTTCATCTTAAAACATGGTCCCTGAGGACAGATCTCCACGACTCAAAGAAAATATGTATCTGTCTATGATCACAGTGATGGTCCTTATCTTGACCCATACAATATAACTGCACCAGTTCTGATCCATTTTTTTTTGCTTGAGAAGAGGTGAATTTTACTTGTAAGTAAATTTCTTTGGGCAGCAGATTCAAGCTACTTGGTTTCATAGGTTTTTTTGTGTCTGAAAAGACTGCTAAGAATACTTACAAGCAGTTTATAAGTGTAAATGAGCAGTGCATAGTGCAGGAGTCAGTACTAATTACGTTCACAAACTGATGGCAATAACATGAGCAAAATTACTCTTCCATGATGAATTTTTAGTGTTACGATCTCAGAAGTAAAATAAACAATTTCTAGCCAGAGGAGTGACCTAAAGCCAAAGTGGCCAAATTTTTGACTGTGGGAACCACATTAACCTCTGAAAGAAGCTGAGGTTCTTTTTTTTTGTTGTGATTTGGATGGGAGAGCATTTACATAGACAGAAATGTAAGGAACTCAACATATGCAAAAGGACTAAGTATTATTACTGTATACAATACCTTTTCTGCCATAGCCTGTCTGAAAATACTAACATGCTATTCTGGAGTCACCACTTTCTCCAAGCACAGGAGAATTGCTTGTAGCTATTTTACCTTCTAACAGGAAAAGAGTATTTTAGGATTTAGTACTTTTCCACCTCAAATTGCCACATTAAAGTTATCTAAGTGAAAATTTAGTCTCCACAATTAATTCCAAGATTTACCATTAAAAGAATATAATCAGACTAAATAAAGACAATAAACTTTATTAGATAGAATAGAGTATAAATGTACTAAAAAAACACTTTAAAGAAGGGATGAAAGAAATTATTGCTTTAAAGATGAGATCTTTGAACAAGGCCTGGGCAGGAGAGTGTGTGTATTTATATATATTCAGACATCCTTAAACATTCATTTTCCCAATATTTACTGAACATAGTTTTCTGTTCAGCTAGTGTTCATTTGTTAAGTGTAATTTCCTTCACTTATTCATTATTCAACTATACTTCACACTTATTTGATGAGAACTTCCCCACCAGGAATCGATCATTCATTCAGTATTTCAGTCTTAGATAATCCAAATTAAAGCTCTGTTCATTAATTGTAATTATTTTCGTATGTCACATGCTATTTTTCCTGAATGAATGAATTTAGTGATTATAATCTGAACAAAGGCTTAAAGAGGTCAGTAGAGTTTGAGTTTCCCAGGAACAGGCATTCATTTAAATTAAAGTTAAAAACTTCATCCTGAGGATGCTGACAGCACTATCTTAAATGTCCACGTGAGAGGACACAGGCCTGTTTTCTTCTAGCACCTTGAAGGAAAAACCACTTAGACACCAGGTTACATTGTAATGCCTATGGGCCTTGAAACAGATGGGCTAAAAAACATAACATTTTTTTGCTGAACTGTGTCAACTTTCTCACTGGAGCAAATCAAGTAACTGTATGAGGCTGTTTTTTGAATATCATATCACAGAGTCAAGGTTATAAAACAGTTTAGTTTTCTAATTTCATATCTTTTGATTGTTTAACCTAGAAGCTTAAGTTCTTCATTGTATATGATAACTTTTATATGACTTGATTACAGTTACATGGTAAAAAATAAAGAAATTTACTTGCAGATGTACCTGAGCATTTAGTTTTGTTTTGTTTTGTTCTGTTTTTTCCAATAGGTTATCTCTTTTTCTGAAAGCTAAACAGGATGTTCAGAACCTTGTGAGACAAACCAAAATTATCACATGGTGGCTGCTTTTGTTAAAGCCATTTTAGTCAAATACAAACTACAGGACAGAAGATACCCATAGAATCATAGAATACCATGTTGGAAGGAACCTCAAGGGTCATCTAGTCCAACATTTCGAGGAAAAAAAAAAAAAAAATTGAATTAAAAAAAATTGTACATATATTTGACCACATGTTAAACCCTATCCTTTTCAAATCACTTTTAGAATATTGGCCATTGGCAGGTGATCTTTGTTCAATGTTTAGCAGAGAAAAGGAAATATTTTGATTTCTTTACTCTTTCATTGTTAATAAAAGAAGTGTAGCCTTCTGAACCTTTCCCTTTGAGTAGTTGTTTTAGTTAACAAAGGATCAGAAAAAATTTCTTTAATTAAACTGTATTGCTGTCTTCCCCAAAATCAGCTGCTCAATCTCTCCAGGAGTGAGAATGAACTTGGAAAAAGAGTTACTGCCAGAGTATGCTGGGTTGGTTGTTTCTTTCTTTAGCTGTGTGTCAACAAAGAAAGGGTTCTTGGAACTTATATGTTAAGTAAAATAACTTATTTTTTTTACAGTTCTTCAGGGGTACTCTTTCTGTATGGTCTGTGAATGATTTCGAGTTGTCAATGTGTCAGAAGTTTGGGGAATGACAAGGAAATCACAAAGTTACACTCAGGAGGCAAGCAAGTCAACAAACAGAATGATGTAAATAAGTAAATAAACACTCAAAGTGTAACTTAATTTTTAGCTGTAAAAGAAAAAAGGAAGCAACTCTGCAAAAGATGATATGTGGGGTTTTCTGGAAAGGTTAGACAATTGTTAAATAAAAAGGTTTAAAAATTCCTGCTCTGAGATTCACTGAGGATGAGAAGAAATCTACCAGTCATTTAGATTTTTCTCTAGACTAACTCACTGAAATGGGTGAAGATTCCTTCCAAAGTTCTTTTTTTTTTTTTTCCCCTGCAAAGCTCTCATTTCTGAATTTTCATGAGGAAAAGTCATTCATCCAAAGGGTTCACAGAATTTTGCAGTAATATTTAAGCTTTCCAAAACCACTGTGAATTATCTATTTTAGAGCCGTTAAGATTTTGTAATTCTATTTCTGAAAAATTTGATGAAAGGTTTTCACTAATTAAAGAAAAAACAGAATTAGAACTCAGCTTTTCTGTTCCATGTTGTCCTCTATTTTTCCAATAGCTGTAATGATTACACTGAGTAAAAGCCGGATGAATGGTGAAAAGTATTTCAGTAGTTATGATGCCTCTAGAAGTTCGAGTGCCTCCAGAAACTCAGTGTTCAAAGCTGGCTGGATCTTAATTACAGATGACTTAATATTTTTCATCCCTTGGCATGGAACTCTTACCACAGAGACAAACAATTTGTCTGAATCAATGCAGCCTGAACAATGGGGTAAATGAAAAAGCCTTCACATCAAGAAACATTCAATTTCATTCCTGAGCACAGATACCTCAGATTGTCTATTCTGCCTGCCAAGCACGACAATTCCATTGTTCAGGACTTAACAGGCATTGTGGCAAAGGACATGAAGACTCTTTTTGTTTCCAGCAATGTTAGGGCACATCACCCTGAATCATAAATCTCGATAACTATTTTACATGAGGTCTTGTCAAACTTGGGATGTAGTATTTGCCATCATGATCTGGTCACACCTTTTCACTCCCATTGTCACAAACCATGTATCTGTATTTTGGCATTTCTGTGCAAAACTGAAAAGAGAACAGAGAGTACAGTGTTAATAACCTTGAATAAAAACTGGTAGTAATTATCTTTATAATCACTTGGGGTGCCTGCTCAATATTGTTCCTCCAACAGATATGAAATCTGTTTTTCAGCTTCTTTCCCCTTCGAATTGTGTACTTTCACCTACTTCCAAAAGTAACTATAGTTAGATAAGCCACTAGTTGCTCCACACTTAAGTAGCAATTTTATTTATGAGTAATAAAGAAAATACATATTGATAAGCAAGGATTTCATTTTTTTCTGAATAATCATAACTTTACTTATAAAATAGATGGCAGCCATCCATTTATTATCAATATCTCAAAAACTTAGACTCTATCACTTAAATTTTACTATCCTAGCTTCTTGTCAACAATGGATGTTTTTTCCAGTTTCCAAGTCAATGGATGAAGATGAAATAAAATGGCTTTAGAGTGTTAAAGAAAACTAGTGTGAAACCCCCTCTGTTTTATGCTGTTTAGATCCTGCAGAAAGATTTACTTGCTGAAAACACAGAGCATTTTTTTCTTTCACTTTTTGTAAAGCAATGGACTCAAGTTTCCTTAGAAGTCTAAGTGTACTAGTTAAACTCCTTCCACAGTTTTTGCTCAAAGTTTGCTTTATCTTTGAAGGAAGCTTCTCCTAAGAAAAGGCTACTACTAGGCTCAAATAAGTACACAGGGGTCTGAAATATATTTTGTTTGCTTTAATTTTTTGAAAGGTACAAGCATGATTCCAATGCAATTTAACCAATGGGAGCTTTATGATACAGTATTCACCATAGTTACTAAAAGCAAAAAGTACTGAGAGACATGAGCTTTACCAAAGCAACATTTTTGTGGGGAGCAAATCTTTTACTTTTGAAAAACAAATATTTCTTTACTCATATATTACAGACATTTTAACCACGGATTTCTGAACAGCACATCTGTTCCTATGTCCACAGTGACGTGTCATGTGGTGACATGTCCCATCTATTTATGTCAAGTAGGCCATGTTACGTCAGTAGGGCACCATGTTCAAGAGAACAGGGAATTCTACATATAATACAGAGGAATATACACATAGCTGGGAATATGTGTATCTGTATGAGTGTGTCAAAAAGAAACTAATGACTTCATATTGAAAAGAAAGGTCTTGGCTCCAGTTCTGGTATCAGTGGTAGTTTCGACCAGTTAAGATCAAGATGTGGACTCATGAAAGAAAAAATATGTGTATGTGGTATGAATGCAGGGGGCTTCATGTTATTTTTTTTAATGGAAATGCAGCAAGTAAAATATCTAAATATGAAAGGGTATCAGTGTATTCAGTTCAGTTGGAACTAAATTCGTTTGAACTAAATTCAAACATTTAGTACTACAATCCCATTATAAATCTGATTCTGATAGCCAAATTCTACTTTTTCCAATGTAACAGCAGTTTCTGAGACATTTAAAAGTGTTATCTGCTGTAACTTGTTTCTCATTTGAGATACTGGAATTTAAATGTCTGGTATTTCTGATTTCTTGGTATGTTTCCAAAATGTTTCTGGCTCGAAACCAAATAACTTGGCCTAAAAATATCAAATTCTTTTGAGTTCAGTTAGTAGTATTGACTGTTAGTATCATCAGAAGGATTTTTAACAATGTGCTAGTTTTTCCATTGAAAGCTAGATAGCACCTTTCCAGCTCCCAGTGCAAAGCACGGTGCTGGGAGGGCTGTGATGGGGAAATTAACTCCAGCTCAGGCAGACCCAGTACAGTTGGTTGGACACTTGCTAAACATTTAAACCACAGAAACGGGATGTGTTAAATTATTTTTCCTTCAGGCCTGTTTTTTCTGCTAACTGAAAGATGAAAATAAAAACCAGCAATAACAACCGTCAGGAACCTTACTCAGTACCATTCAAATAATCCCCCTAAGGAAGAAATAATAAAGAGTGATCATCTTTTATATGTTTATTACTACATTGTACTAAGCACTTAAGTATTTCTTGGATGAACAGAACTTCTGTATTATCCCCAAATCACTGCATTTATTGATCTTTTAAAGCAGAAAAAAAAAAGAGTGCTAAACTTTAGTACAAACTATGCTTTCCATCACAGGCCTCATCTCTTCTCATTTCTTTGATTATCAATGAATTGCTTACACAAAAAATAAAGAATCAAGAAACCAAGGTTATGAAATAAATTAATTTAATCAATAATATTTTGAAAGGTAGCAGATAAAGTAGCAAAATAGAAACCCTCTGACTATCTTTTTAGCTTTTTTCAATTCTAATTAATTGAGCACAACAAGAAAATATTTTGAGGATACACAATTTTTACCAACACTATTTAAAATATATGTAGTACTTAATTCCTGACATCATCATAGCAATGTGGCCCCTAAGAAAGTGACAATGCACTTAAGGAAAGATAGTTCCTGAATGGAGATCACTCCACCCAAGTGAGAGGTAATCACAGTCTCATTTGAGTGACATATAGAGCCCAAAATGCATTAGAATCTCAGAAAATTTGTCACTTCACTTCTTTTCTTGCACTATGTGATTCTTTCCAAGCTAGTAACTGCTGTTGCCATTCTTTTGGTCAAAGCCAGCGAGCAAGGATATGAGGGAACAGAGATTTTTGGAATAATGTGTGGGTTACGTTAAAACACTATTTTAAATGTTCTTATTTTTCTCAAATGAGGCTTCATTTTTAGATGCCCGTTTATATGATGAATAACTGGAGGTTTAAATTTCTTCTCTGAATTTTGCAGGATTTTTAATTATTGTAAAATTACCATAAAAATTGATGAGAATATTCACTAGACTAGCTTATTATTTGTCATCTGACAGTTGATAAAGCCATTGTAAAGTGTTTTCAGAGCAGTGTGCAGTATACAGTGTATTGGGGAAAGTTTGCATTAGGTATGCCACCATGAGAAAGTAATCAGATGGAAATCACAAATTTCACTATTACTATTCCCAAAGCAGCTGTAATTAACCCAAGATAAATCATAGATGCTTCAGGATCTCTAATTTAATTAAGTCATTATCTTGTTTACATATAGCAATTTGTATCTCTATAAACTGTACTTTCTGTTATTTATTTATCACATATATGCATAATATGCTTTCTATGCTGTGGGAATCATAATTCTGTTGATAAGCTTCTGGCTTTTGCTGCTTAAGTTCTCAACACATCTGATGACTAATGTTGCACTGGCATATTATTTGCACAAAATTCTCTTGCTCTTCGAAACTGTGATAACTGCACATAAAATGGAAGAGCATTCTGTGTCTCTCTTTAGTGTGTGCAATATTAAAATGTTAAAAAAGGGATAAATCCAGAAAGATAAAACAAAGCCAACAAAAAACCAAAACAAGCTTGCTTGATTGCAAATTGATATAAATGCACAGAGTCATTTGTTTCAATGTGCAATGTGAGATTCAAATGGGATAATATGCACCCTCCTGACATTCTGCAAAATGCTTTCTGAAATGGCTACAAAATGAAATACACATGATGAATTTCAGCCTAAAGAATAACATTTTCAGAACATTATAAGGGCTTGAAGACTGCTGTCCTGGAAAAAATATACCTCCTGAACCATAAAACTAGACTAGTTCATCTAAAGTTTCTGTTTGGTTTTGTTCTGTTGGTTTATTTTTGAGATCAGTCAAAGGCTGCAAAGAAAAAACACATTTTGAATACTTTTAAAACAATAAATTATTTAAGTTTTTTATAGTTTGAGGAAATGAATGAAAGAAGAAAACAAAAATTCTAAAATAAGTCTTGGGGAAGTTATTTGAAATAGCTTGGGGCTTAAAGCAATTTAGTTGCAATCTTCTTCCAGAAATATTTCAGAATCAATAGAAAATGTTGCTTTCCAACAATCACGGTCTTTTCTTCACTACATTGATCATGCTAGAGCAGTTTCTGTCTTCAAGTTTATGTCAAATGTATGAAGTTTTCTTTACAGATCTGATCTTAGCTTTAGACTTCTGCCAATGCAGATCTCATACTTCAAACCTCTTTTATTGCAAGGAAGCCCCACATTGAAACATTCACGATTCAAAATAAGAGTCAGTTTGTTACCGTCTTCCCCACTGTTTTTGCACACTCACCTGAATATCTTTGCAGAGTTGCAGTTTACTTCTTAACCAGCTACAGACACAGATGGGAATTCTGAAAACAAATGCTCCTTTGAATAAATTGTAATGAGAATAAATGGGTGTGCCATTTGAAGCTGCTGCTTGTCTTCAGTCTTCTGGCAAATGCCCTTCTGAACTGAGTTGATACAGTGGCTTCAGTCTATCCCATTGTCTGTGTTTTTCCATTCGGGATCTCCTCTAATTTATGACACAATTTAATAATCAGTGTCTGTTATGAACAATAATCTTACTGTGTGCTGCCAACGGTGCACAAGGTCTTATGCGAGCTATGTGCTGTTATCTCTGCACAACTAGATGCCCTCCACTAGTCATTCTATTCCCATTCAGGGAAAACTCATTAATAGGAAAAACTTGCCTTTTTAGACTAGAAGACTACCAAAGGCTTTAACTGCTTACCTTCTTGATCATTTTATCCAGCCAGATATGTGAAAGCACTTAGCAGTACACAAAAATGCTGGATTAAAACAGTGTACACCATCAGGTTTAGGAGGGCATGTTGCATTACACAACCAAGGATTTTGCACGTACTCTTAAAGAGTTTAGCAACTCCAACTTATGAAAACAGGGTCAGCACACCTCTCACACGATTTAAAGGAATTACAGAAGTCAATAAAGTTATAATAGTTTATAATTTCTGAATATGTGGCCTAATTTGTCTTATTAGAAGGATCAGAACACATCTATATCTAAATTGCTTCCTGCCTTATTGGTCCCCTAGTTTTACTAACCTAGGATCAAAATATTGTATAAGGTGCTGGACTCAGGTTTCAATTACTTTTCAAGTAAGTATTAATCAAAACCCACAAAGTTATGAAGTAACTAAACCAAACCTGGAACAGAATGATAGTTGTTGAAAAAAACATACAGGTGGTTTCTTGAGAAAAGTATTTGTTGCATTTGACGATTGCAGATTGTTTTAATACCCAGACCTGTCCAGATAGATTTGAGGAGCTGGAAGAAGCAGAGAATTCACTGTCCTCATTTAGAAAGCCGTGAAATAGCAATTGGAATCTATATCATTCTGTTTATGTTGTGAAGAGCAACCTCATGTCTGATGTCTTAGGCATAAACCAAATAGTCTTTATAATAATTATGTATTGAATGAAATTAAACTGACTCAAACTTTGGTGTCTATATGCCAATTTCTACATACATGCCAGGTCCTGCTACAGTCAATACAGAACTCATTGATATGTATATATATAAGACTATACTGGTTTTATGGGTGTATCTACTGTGGGGCCAGTTCATAGGCTCGAGCACTGCTGTTTCTAGCAGTTGCTAGGATGTTTCTAGATACTACCTTGGCAAAATTTTGGGAATAGCTTGTCCAGAGATTATTCCCAATGAGTGGTGAGAATAAGTCTGCCCTACCTTTGGAGAGGAAAGACATGCATTCAGAAAATACATGAAACTCTTTGTACTTGGGCTGTGTTGTGCAACAATTCTCAGGACTAGAGAATTCACCCTGGGCCCATGTTTAGTTTCCTAATAGAAATGTTACATTTGTCTCTTTGAAGTCAGATCTAGATGTTCCTTGAAGATGATCTAATCTTGTCATGTCATCTTCCATCTCTTTCAGGTTATTAAATGAAAAGCATTGAATTGACATGGAAGAAGAACATGTTTGTAAGAGCAGGGTCCTTGTAATGTGTCAGCATATCTATATTGCTGTCTTGAGGAAGCACCAGTCATCTACTAGAGGATTCATGAATCAAAACTTAGCCATGTATAATGGAAACCATTAATAACCCTGAAGAAAATTCTGCACTATTGTCAATTGACATAGGAAAACCTGCCCGGAGCTTTTAGATACTTTAGGCTTTCTGAATTGGCTTAAACAAACATCACAGGGTAAGTTTCTAGATTTATATACCTGAAGATTTATTTATTTATTTATTTATTTATTAATGTTGGGAATACAGTATGTTGATATCACAGTTTGGTGTCTTCTAGTTTTGAAAGCTTGAATATAAGCAAATTTCATTTAAGCCTTCCATAAGCTTTCTTTCATTGAGAGTCATCACTATATGTAAGACAACACAGCTTTTGACAAGAAGCAGTTCCACACATTCCCTGTTGAATTTCCATTTAAAAAAAAAAATAAAAAAATCATTCTGACAGCAACCTATTTAAAACAGGATTCAATGACATATGTGCTTATTTCAGATATTCTTCCACTTAGCTATTTCTCTTTAACCTCGACCTATTACTAATGCATCTAGGACCCTCTGAAGACAGTCTGGAACTAATATCAAGAACAACATGATTTTTCTAAACACAAAATCTGTCAAGGGACACTGGTGTGCTTTTTCCCTGAAACTGCTTTAGTCTTCCTGTGTGTAAACGATTAAGACCAAGACTAACTAGGTAGACCTCCCGAATGAAATTCCTGGGTCACAAATAGATCATATCCAATTATTACTTCAACGACTGAGTTAGGTGTATTACTGTCTGGATCTGGTCTGTGAAAAGAAGTTTGTCTGTTTGCTGGAAGCTTTGTTTTGTAACCTGTGATGTAGTGCCAGGAGGCCTTGGCATGGAAGTGCTATCCTGATGCAGGCATGCTGATGTGGTTAGATACCTAGGAGAGCAGAGAGTCCCAGACAGAGACAGCTCTAACTCTGTGAATACATTTTAATAAGGGTTTATTTCGTATTAACTCTGGTCAGTGACTTCAGCAATGAGAAGTATGTGCGTAATTCAGTGTTTGTTCTTGAACATTTTGTCTCTATTTAAATCATAATAATAATAATAATAATAATAATCATGAAAGTTTACTGAAGTTTATAAATCTCCTACCTAAACAGGCAGGTATAAATATACTTGCCTCTGGTTTGTAAATAAAAGTGAGAGAAACACACTAAGGCTGAATATCACAGTTTGCTTTATATCACTTCAGAAAATAATCACTGTCTTTGGAAGAAAACACAAGATTCTATTAATATGGATTTTATATTCCGTTTCCAGTTTGTTTCCTCTAAATATTAATTGATATTCATTACATATCAGGAAACATCGCTAAGAAATTAAGTATTACTACTGCAAGGACTTGTTTCTTGAATGGCTAGTTCTTAGGTAAGTGTTTAACTCCAATTGCTTCAGCTGGAAATGGTCACTGTGTGTAGGTATCAGACCTTTAAACATCACTGAGGTTGAAGGCCTTTTCTAATCTATGCAGCAAGCTCCTTGCAGACCTGGACATGTATTTTGTTCCTAGCATATGAGTTAATCCCTAGAACTGCTTTACACAGCAAATACTGAAAAATAGTTGCATGTAAAAAAATCATGTGCATTCCTAGAGCTTACAGCATGTACATCATGCTTTCTCACAAATATTTTGAGGGGAGCATTCTCAAATAGCTTTTCCATTCAATTTAAAAAATTTTCTTAGCATCCAGGTTCTGTCCTAGAAAAGTACGGCCAGAATGATTGCCTAGTGTGAATAGATTAATGATAATTTACCAAGTCACACAAGAAATTTCATTTTGCTAGAATCATTTAGGAGCAGCGTTTGTAACGTCCTGTGTATGTAGCAATTAGGATTAAAAAAACCCAACAACCCAAAACCAAAAAAAAGAAGAAAAGAAACTTGCTTGGAGAGGACTTAGTGCACACAGTAAGAACAGAGGGAGCTGAAGAAGAAACAATATTCCTTAAGCTGCAGAGACCATCTTTGAATAGCTTGACATCCAACCAAAGCTCTTTCAGCATGTTATTAATGAGCAAGTAAGTTAAGTAACAATGTACATGCTAGAAGCATTACATCATCTGGACTCATCACTGACTGTTGAACAAATAAATAGCTGTGAGGACCAGTTACTATTGCACTACAGTTGCTTTGAGTCCTTTCATAAAATCCCAGGCATGGATTTAACAAGGCAGCTAATGGGTTTTAGCCCCTTCTCCCCCCCCACTCTACCCCTCTCCTCATTAAGAACACTTTTCCAGCACACATTGGTTGTCAGGTGATGAGAGAAGTAGCAGAATCTAACTCTGCATACAAACACTAAATTATTTCCCATTTTCCTGCTAGCTAATAAGGGACTCCACTGAAGCGAATGGGAGTTACATAAGAATTTTGCACTCTGAAAGAGCAATCATATGTGTTTATACACATACTTGCCTTCAAGTAAGGGCATAAATACATTTCATTCTGTAATCCATTTCAGCATGTACTTTACTTTTAAGACATCAGTCTTCAACATAACCTTTCAACCCAAAGGTACTTTGCTGGCCAAGTGTCACAAAGAGCATCCATGAGTTTTTCTCCTGCAGACTTTCAAAAAAGACAACCTGCTTCAGAAAAGATCTATTGGGAAAAAAAAATATAAAATCCTTCAGAACACCTTTTTTTCACTCAGTTAAAGTGTTCATGGCATGAATATTTAGTAGGAAGCTGAAGATGATCTTAGGATGATATAGCTTGGGGATTGTTTTTTTTTTCTTTCAGAGGCAGCTACTAAATGAAGCTGTAGACAAAATTAAAAATTACATGGCAACATGTGAGCCATAAATAATGATGGTTAGTGTTCAAGGGTGGTTTCCGAACAAAATTGCTCAAAAGCCATAAACTGAACAATTCTCAGTCTCCTTCTGTGTGCATCTAACAAATGTGAATTCTACCTAATTCTTTTATTCCCGTTCTGTTTCACACAAGTTCTATATGTATTTAGGTATTTGCCTTTCCTAAATACTAACACAGAGAGCATCAGAGCCAGCTAGCCTTGGATTCATGGTTTAAAATACTATCAACATTCCTGCCTAGGCACACAGCCCCTGACTGCCCAGGATGCCTGGCAGTCACAACCCCCCTGCTCCCCCTCCCATGACCCTTGGCTGGCCCGATACACTTCAAAGCCAAGAGTCCAAGGCAAACAGCAGAAACAAGCAGCAAGGGGGTCTGTGGAGCATGCTGGCCACACCGGTCAGACCACTCTCCACATGGCAGCATTTTTGTTTGGTGTGATTTGGAAGTACCCTTCCAGGAGGAAGTTGTCTTGGACTTATAGATATATAAACAAGGTTCTACAAACCTGATGTAAAGTACTGCAGGAAGCAGAGGATGAGGGCGATGTACTTTCTGATTTCTTCATCGCTTCACATGCAGCAGCGTTCACAACAGCTGGCGTTTTCCAAATCCTAAAGCCTTTATAACTGAAGTCGACTGTTGATTTTCCTGGATTTCTGTAATCCTTTGCAAAGATGCAGAAATGGGAAACCGAGGCCCAGTCCTCTTTCATCAGGTTTGAACAGGTTAGAAAGAATTGCCCACTCAAATACAAATAATTTGAGCATACTTTCCTTTGATCTTCTGTCTTGCCTGGGCTCAGGGTCAGTTGCTAATTTCATGCCAGAATTGACTTTATCTTTGCAAGTGGTCATTTGGCTGTAGTATAGCAATCCAATACGATGGAGCTTTTTATGAGTAGCAAGTGCTCAATTGAACAATGGGCATAAAACCTTACTGAAAAATCTTCAAGAGAGGAAATGGATGCCCATATGAAGTGATGGATGACAGAACAGAAATTGCCTAAAAATGTACTAAAAATATACCCCATTAGCACCCTTTCCAAACTGTGCAGGACAGCAGGTTTGACTTCCAATAATCTGTCATGGTTTCAGGACCAAAGGTCTACAATATATTTTTTTCCAGCAAGGAAGTTTATGTCATTTGCCATTTCTAGGTCACCCTGTATGTCAATAATGAGAAAAATTGCTGAGAAACTTTATGTATATGTTGCAAGCAGAGCATTCAAGGTAACACTAAGGTGCATGGCTTCAGCATTGCTTCCATCAGAGAATGCACCTTCAGAGCACCAGTAATGCACTTCTGTGTATGTAGAAAGACCCTGAGTGTAGGTGTAAGGCAAATTCACACTAAAAGTAACCCTTCTCTGCACTCTATGACTAATGTAGGTATGCCTTTTCTGCACATTCCTTTGATGAAATTTCAAACTCTGATAACACATTGATTAAGTACTTCCTTCTGGAGAGCCATCATTCTTCTAAAATCAACTCTAAAATCAAGTACAAAAAAGAGGTCCGAAAGACTAAGAGTAAGTGTTTGTCCTTTTTGCCTGGATAGAGAAAATATCCATTGGTGTGGTCAAGTTCTACTGTCTCCTGGGCAGGAATTTTGGGTTTTTTTGATATTTTAGTGTAGTGCCTATTGGTTGGGTGGCCAGAACATGGTATGCACCAGTGGAAGATGAGCCTTGCAAGAAGTGTAAGTGCAGCAGTGACCTGACCTACGCTGGCTTTGATGCCCAGTAACTCCACGCAACACATCACATCTCCTGTCTAGGATGGGTACCACGGTCATGGACTCCAAAAACCCTTAATGGACATTCATGGATATTTTATGGCCAGTTCACAGTGATGGTCCATAGACTAAAGGAATGGTATCTGTATATATTAGATGGGAAAGGGGATGGTGATGAATGAGGATGTATTGGAGAGTATGAGATCTGAGAACGAGGTAAACGGTACGGAATAAGGGGTGGAGAAGGTAGTGGTTCTGATTGGGATTGAGTTAAATTTCTTCATAATAGCTTCTGTGGGTTTACATTTTGGATTTGTGATGAAAATAGTGTTGATAACACAGGGATGTCCTAGTTCTTGCTGAGCAGTGCTTACACAGAGTCAAGGCCTCTTCTGCTTCCCAGACTACCCCTCTGCGAGTCAGCTGGGGGTGCCCAAAATGTTGGGAGGGGACACAGCTGGGACAGCTGTCCTCAACTGACCAAAGGGATACTCTGTACCATGTGATGTCATGCTCAACAATAAAAGCTGGAGGAAGGAGGAGCCCGGCTTTCCTGGAGATGGCTGAACACCTGCCTATGATGGAAATGGACAGGAAAATATATGACCATTGCATTGTTAGTTTCATTGCTGCAAGTTAAATGTGTTTGTGATATGATGTAGTTATTTTATTCCCAGAAGGATGTATTACAATGCTTAGGTTTTCAAAAGACCTCTTTCTCATCTCGTGCCTTCTACAAGGGACAGATTTTCCAAAGGACTAGGTGCGTTAGGTGGTGTTTTCTTCTGATATCATGTCCTCACCTGTAGTCCAGAAATCAGACTTTTTAGAAAATTTGTCCCTAAATGTCCAGGCTGCAATATACCAACAAACACATATGAGTACCTATTTAATAAAATTCCCATCATTTTTGTTTCATTAAGGCCCTCTTTGGAACCTTTGCATCATTGGATTTTTGATTAATACAAAGCAAGTGGTGTGTGTATTTTCTCCTCTGAGTGTTGTTGAAGTAGTGCTAATGATGAGACGTTTAGGCTTTGCAGTGCCATACATAATCATAGGATGTAATCTATATTCCACCTAATAATAGCAGAGAGCAAATCCACACAGCTAAGTTAAAGGGGTCCTTGTTCAGTGCCCATAAATATTCACTAGATGCAGAGAAAAAAAAATCAGAGCACTCCTGGGGGATTTGGGAGACTTTTGGGGCCAGGCAAAAATATCATCTAGAACTGACTCAACATGAGGGCCCTAGGTCTATAAAAACAAGTATCTCTTAGTTTGTGTGAGGCTGCTCTAAACAGCTCACTTTATCCATTAGTGTCCATTATTTTTACTGTGCTTAGGTTAAATTCTGGTTCTACATTCAGCCCACAGAAATATGCTGTATACTGGGGGCTCTGCAGGGGTTGCTAAAATTGCTCCTCCCTCACAGTTAAAGAAAATTAATGATGGTAAAATTGCTTTGTGGTGCAGGCTCAAGTTTCTGTCCCATCCGTGCAGCAAATCCAATTCTTTCCTGCTTTGTTTCCTGAAATCTTCAGTCTGGAAGAGATATGCTCCATTGTATAACCAGGTATAACCATAACTTAAGAAACACTGGTTTCAATAGTAGTAAATTCTTTTAAATCCCATCAATTCAGAGAGAGTCTTGTTTGCTTCCTGCATTACCATTTTGTGTTGATGACCAGGAAAAGAGCCTGGGAATGAGAATTCCCGTGTGCTCTGTTGTATAAACCTAAGGTGGTGACAGACTACAAACCCAAATGAGATATCCTTTTAAGAAGCTTTGCCAATGTTTATTTTCTGTTTGTTTTTGACTATACCGTCAGCTTCTGTAAATTAGCAAATTTCCCTTGAAGTCAAGATAGCTGGCCTGCTTGACACCTGCTGAAAATCTGGCTTGAGCTTTTAAAAATCACTATGATTAAATGTTGGTGTTATTTTTCCTGAGTAATATTGTTTAACAAAGTGGAAAATGAAGTAAAATCTTCAGGGACAGAGAAGTTTCAGCTATGCATCAAAAAGGCAGCTGGGACAATGGGCCATTACAGAGAGCTGCTTCTTTCACATGACAGTAAATTTAGCAGATTTTGTTTTACTAAAGCTCTGTCCTTTAATCCAATGAACCCTGTTCATTATGCCAGGGCATAAGTACCCTGGTAGAAAGAAGTCAAGGGACCTGTCATCTGTGTCAAGCACAGAGATTGTCTGAAAGCCAAAGAAGCTGTAACTTAAGTCCCAAAAGATTCAGGCATGCCAAGTTTGAGACCAGACCAACCCACATAAGAGAAGGAAGGGAATGCCGAGCTCAAGGCTCACCTTGGATGAAAATGCCTCTTGCAATGAGATCATTCCCATGTCTGCCTCATTCCTTTGGGTAAAGTGTATTCTACGTTGCCCTGGAAGATCTTTGTGTGTCTTTATGTACTAATGTTATTCATAGGAGGTCGCAAGATTAGTTGGCTCCCTGTGTGAAAAAGCTGTCATCCAGAGGCACATACCCAACTGGATCATAGTATAGCACCCCAGAAAGACATATGGAGGTAAAACTGTTGAGAAATGTGTGTAATGGAGGCAAAGGAGCAAGATCTGGGAAGGTTAAGCCTACTCATGGAATTATAAACAGTCCTACTCAGGCTGTTTGAAGTAAAATGAGAGCCACTGATAGAGCAGCAAATGATCTGCCTCCAAGAGAAGTATTTTGAATAATCTGTATACCTCTTTGTTAGTATTTTTCCCCTCCGAAATAATCTCCCATTGTTTTGAATGTTTCTAATTCATGCCACTTCCTCAAACATTTCTAACCCTTTTTTCCGCAGAGAGATGTTCCAATGAAATCAAACAAAGAACATTTTCTTACATCAGTTCATTCATCACTCTCAAATCTCTTTGTTTCATTTATGGAGATAATGTAGAAAAGATGTGCTTTTTGCAGAGTATTTTCTCATGTAAGGCTTCCCACTTCTACATTAAATCTTTTGAGCTGAGCCTTCAGTTGATGTAAATAGGCATGAAAAGACTAACTGAATACTTTAGGTCTGAAGAGGTCTTCCAGTAATTACAAGACTGAATGACACACATCTGAAATAGCAGAACTGGTTATCACTTTCAGCAGACTGTCCTATTTTCTAAACGACATGTTCTCAAGTAGGTTTTTGGGGTTCCTGGCAGTGGAAATTTGGGACATTGTTTAGAGCTAGATGAAGGTCACAGGCATATACCCAGCTTGAAGAGTCATATGATGAAGCTGTAAGGGTTTTTTTTATGGAGAATAATATGAAAATATGACTGTAGTATAACATCAAGTATAGTGTGTGTCAGTGCCTGTAGACCTAAAGAATGAGAAACGTCAACTAATCCCTACTACTCCCTGCTTTAAACTCGCTGATCCTACAGCCACTGTTTGAGCAGATTATTTGAAGAGTAGTAGGAAGCACTAGAGGCAAGGCACAAAGAGAATACTTTCTGTCAATAGATCAACATTATCCCCCTTGAAATCCCCACAGAGAAGCTAAAGAACTGATGAGCAGACAGTGAGGCAGGTTAAAAACTAGAGGAACGGGCACACCCAGAGAATGATAATCAGTGGCACAAAATCTAGTTGGAGGCCGAGAACTATCAGTGTGCTCCAGAGGTCTACACTGGCTCCAAGCTGCTTAACATCTTCCTGAATGATCTGGGTGAAGAGAAAGAGTGTACCCACAGCAAGTTTGCTAATGACACAAAACTGGGAGGAGTGGCTGAGACACCAGAAGGTCATGTTTCCGTCCAGAGGGACCTTGACAGGCTAAATAAACAGGCTATCAGAAACCCCATGAAGTTCAACAAGGAGAAGTGCAAAGTCCTGCAACTGAAGAGGAACAAGTCCGTGCACCCCCAGCTTTGAAGAAAAGGACCTGCAGACATGGGCACACTGGAGAGAGTATGAATAATTGAAAAGACAACCCAGCCTTTCATTTAGCAAAGTTGCAGTGTTATACTGAACAATAAACAGCTTGACTGCTTCATCATACAGTTTGCAGCATTTCCTAGAGCCCTGCAAGGAGTCTGCCATCCCTCTAGCCCCGCTGTGCAGTGCAGCATCACCACAGACAACCTCTCAAGATTTCAACTTCCTTTGAACCTCCCACCTTTGACTAGGAAGGAAAAGCGGCATGTATACTCTTGCTGAGACTGAGGGCAGCTTGGTTAGGTGGAGGAGAGACACTACCTCTATTTCACTGTTACTTCTGTCACTAGACATGAGTGAGAATTGGGTAGCAAGTTCAACTGTACAGATACTTTTAGTAACACCAGAGTCAAACCCAGAAGCTGTACTGAAAGATAAGTCTTTCAGCTTACACATACCATGTAGTCAGTAGGTTGGAAGAAGCTATTTCCTTTACATTGGCTTTTTGGGGACATAAAGCCCAAAATTCCTCATGAGCAGATTACCTTTCTTGCACTGTGAGGATAACCCTCATACTACTGCATCTTTTTGACTTTTTACATAATCTTATTACATACACATACTTTTGTATATTCTCTGGATTTTCCCTCCCCAACACATTGCTGTCTAGGAATACGTATGCCTGGAGAGTATCACTGATCAATGAGCTAGCAGAGATATACATTGAACTACAAATTGGAAGGGACAAGCCAACAGAACTGGTTTGAGTTGGACAAACTACAGGAATTTAAGTTCATTTTTAAGCCCTTAAAATAATAGGTTGGCACCTTTCTGTTTACAAATTTAAATAATTAAATATCTAGCTCTAGAAATTAAGAAACTTGACAATTGTTTAGTTTGTAAAAAGCAAGGCTTACTGGAAAACTGTTTTCAGAGTTTAGGTGCTTGTGAATGAACCTTAAAATTTGCATTAGATTTTCACGCATCAGTATACCTCAGCAAGCTCTTATTCATCTACAAGTCAAGCTACAGACAAATTCTCCTTCTTAGCCCTACTGATCACTGTATTTGCCTATTTTTACACCTTGAAGAAAAAAAAATAAATGCTTTCAATTGTTATTTGAAGGTTATTTGGCTTGGGATAGTAACCAGACAGTTTTGAAGGATGAAGATCAATCTTTATTAAATTTTTTTCTTTGTAAATGTGTTTTAGGTGTTCTCATTGGATGGTGCTTCCCTGTGGATTGTAATGAAAACTCCAAACTGAACTGAAGCATTAGCAGAAAAGGAGTCCTAAATGAAAGAACAACATTTTTATTGTGTAGTAGATGCAACAGCACATCTCACTCAAGGAGTGACTTCCTCATTTCTGGGACAAATTACAAAATAATTGTCTTGTAACTTTTAGAAAACCACTTTAAAATGATGTGGGCTTTGAAGCTGCTGGAGGAGAAGCTTCTGAATATAACAGTAGTGCCCAGCAAAAAATGATCAGCACTTCGTTGAACGTGTTTGATGTAACATGTTTAAACCCTCAGTCAGCTGCAGAAGGGCAAGTCTTTATCAGCAACCCACCAAACCCATCTGTTCAGTTATTCCTTTTATTTAAAAATGCAAACTGATCTAATTTACCTCATAATTCTTACTGGATAAGAGAGAGGGGCTCAGAGCATTTCACAAACCTGTTCCTTGGCTCAGTTATAGCTGTGCTGGAGAAGGACTATCACCTCCAGTACAGCAAACACTAAATCAATTCATACAATCTACTGCTTTGTGTACTGAACTGGGCTAAATCCAAAATGTGAGACTAAGTCCTTTGGCATAAAATGATTGCTCTGTTTCTGTGCTTAGTGCAGCTTGCAGCCCTGAAGGTCTCAGAGTCGTTCTGACACAATAAAAGAAATGCTTATTCAGAAGACATGATTTTTCTGTAGGGGAAAAAAAGCACACACTCACCACCAAGAAACAGAGGGACTTCAACAGATAAATAAGGAAAGACGATTGAATCAGCTGCAGGGAGATTTGTTTAGCAGCTGGTTCCAATTTCTCTTTGGGATTTACAGTAGCAGGAATATATGAGAAGTCAAAGCCAGCTTACTACTTACATTGCATATAAACAAGCCTAAGTGACTGATTAAGCAACTGAAGGACTTGGTTTCCAAACATGAATATGGGTCCCAAGTTCCCTAAAACTGAAATATCCTCATAGACCTATCAAAATGGGAAGAGACTGTTTAAAGAATTTGGGTCTGAACACTTTCTTTCACACCAACTCTCATTTAGTTATGAAATTAGCTGGAAGGGGTGCAGCATAGCAGAGAAAAAGCCTCAATTGATACTTACTGAAAAGCTCACCAGGCAAGTGAACAACACTCAACAAATACTTGACTCCTCTCCAAATGATTTCTGTGCTTTTCTTTTGCAAAGATTCCATGTGGAGCAAGTTTTACTGGGAAATACCACAGGATCATGGGAGAAGGTTCATATATACTTTTCCCTGCTTTGTATCTGCTTTTAAAGGCAGTGGGTTTATATTTCTTGATTTATATTTCTTCTTTATATTTCTTTATGTTTTAGCCCTTTCAAAATTATAAACCTTGATATAGGTACTGAAACAGCTGCTGCTTTTTTTTTTTCTTTCTCTTTTTTTTGGCAGAGGATTACTATGTATCAGCTGTAAGAATGCTTGTTGTCTGCTTATAGGTTTTCCCTAGGTGGTAACCTAAATATTATAAATAGCATGATTTAAGCTTAAATTTTTTATTTTTTTTTTAATTTCAAGTTGAGAACATAATTTTGTAACTGCTCAGTTAACCAAACAATTCTTCAGCATTTAAAATGTTACTTTCTTCTGTATTATATCATCAGACTTCAGCTAGTTTTTCCCATACTGACAGTTTCTCATTTGGGCTTTCTGTGAATTAATTGTGACCAGACAGTTGCTTCTTGTGCAGAGCAAAGTACCAGTGTGGAGCTTCCACTCTACAACTGCTTGGAAATGTCTACTCATTGACTCATTACTTTAAGTTAACGCAGAAGATAACTTCTCAAAAACCCACTGTTAGCTGGATCATTTCTATTGTAACAGGGTAGAATCATTGCATGTGGAAAAGCAACAGGACTCCAAAAGAAGATGTGAGGAGAAAGAGCCACCTCCCTTCTTGTCACTGTGTTGGTTAGTAGAGCTGCTCACAGCGATCATTAACACGTGTTGGATGCAGCCCCCACTTCTCCCACCAAGCACTAACTTTGTTGTTATGGCATCAATGGTCCACCCCTGCCCCCTTACACAGGAGCTCCCAGCAAATGTAGGTTGAACTTTACAGATGAGAGAGAGGAGAGGAAGCAAACATATGCAGAAGAACAAACAACACGTCAGGGAAAAAGGCAGCAACTTGTGTTTCCACATGGACTCCAAACACTCATTTGACCGAAGTGAGGAAGCTCTGGTTACATCTGAAGGCATGACAGTCCAGTTCCTTCCCTCACCCCAGGCTTGGCACTGCCTAAAGAAAGGGGTGCACCCTACTGTCTAGTCAGCAGAGCATGGAGCTAGCTCACCGCCCAGGCTCTGTGACACCCAACAGCCTTCCCATGGGCTCTTGAGGCAACTGCTGGGCACCACGGGCCAGGCAGGGGCCCCAGAGAGCTGCTGGATGGCAAGGCCAGGCTGCAGGAAAGCATCCCAGCTGTGTGGAAAGGGACATTCACACCGTTTTGTTTCAAAAATCTCCCTTGGCAGTTCAGTACATGCTTAGTTTCATAAGTGGACTGACTCCATTCTCTGTTCTGATAACCCCAACTGGAGGTAGCGCCAGGCCTTCCTGGGTTACTGCTCTGGGGCTCTTAAGGAAAGGCAGTGCAAGTCTACCTCGAGCCTCTGAGCGACTTGGAATTGCATGACAGTCAAAGTCGACTTGCACTTTGGTTTTAATTCTGAGAAATGGTTAGTGTCAGTATTGGGAAATCTACCTGAAGCTTCTTTCAGTGCTCCCCAGCCCCTGCCTGCAAAAGAAGAGGTTATACATCAAAGACTCTTTGTCTGCCTCATCAATTAAATAGATTTCCCAAATGGAACTCCAAAGCTGACCATTAGTCTTATGAGGCAAAAAAAAAATAAAATGGGTAATATGAAAACCTGCTTGTTCCCAACAAATGTATCCAGGAACACTCCCCCTAGAAACTTTTACTAACACAACGGCAAAGAGTCGGACTTGATAAAAGATGGTGGCTTTTTTACAAGTACTTCCTGACGCGGAGTTGCCCATTAAAATGAGATCGCAACTTGTTCCCAAAGACTTGAAAAAAAGACAGGAAGATTTATCCCTAAAACTTCCAGTGCCATTAATGGCTGTTGTGTGTCTAAATTGCTTTTACAGCTCTTATAACCACAGACTATGTCTGCTGCTTGGCCTTGCACTTTGCAATTTAAAAGTAAATGTTTGGGTGGCCGTTATTTTTTTCTTCTTGAGGTAGGACAAAGAATTAAAAAACAAAGCTGTCCAAGGTACTTCTACTACATAGATTAATTTTATTCAAAAAGGATTAAAAAACCTGACAAAGCTTGCCAAACTACATGAGGTAGTACATGTAGCAAAACAGAAGGCAGAATACAGTATTCTGAAATATGACGAATATGAATAAGTTTACAAGTTGGAAGGAAATAAATTCAACAACAGAAACAAAACATACCAAAAATAAAGTTTAACAGCTTTTCAGTCTTAAAGCACCAATATACTTTTCATAGAAAGAAACATAGTATCACCACTACATGTTTGTCATATACCATAATATGGTAGAATTAATGCACGAGGCTGTTCACCATGAATGAATTTGTTTAAATGGTGAAGCAACAAATGACATCATTGTCACTGGGCTCCGTACTACTCTACTTCCTGGCCTGCAGGAGTATTTGCCAGGTCATGAGGAGCAAGGTTAGCCTTTGTTACCATTTTCTTTAAGTTGTTTTTGAACATTTATCCTCATATTAATGTATAGGATGCAGATACCAGGTACAGCTCAAGGCCGCAAGCTTGCCAATTTTTATGTATGTGTACAATCCTACTCTTTTGCTGAAAGCCAATTTAGGTAAATTGAAGAGGTCCCATGGCAAAAAGTAAGTATGTGTATGTGCAGAACTGATGGCTTATGCCTTAATTTCAGGCTGCTCCACTTCTCAATATGAAAATTTGCTCAGATCCTTCATTATGCACGTCTGTCTCTCACTCATCCATCCCAAGATAGTTTGATATGTGTGAAGGCCTGGGTCATAATGGAATGGTTTTTCAAACCAAAGAGCTTAGCAGCATCCAATAAACATTTTTTTAACATATTTAAGCTAAAACAACCATGAATGGCCCAGAATCTTTGAATTATTTCTTTGGAGGAAAATACGGTATTACAATCCAGAACGTCCCTGTATTTTGTATTTTCCATTTTACTTCAAACCAGGTATTTGTACTTGTTAGGCTTAGTGTGAAATTGAAAACAGTCTAGCTCTTCATTTATGCTTGCATGGCTAATGCTACTGTAAATCATCAAAAAGATATATATATATTTATTTCACTTTAAGGCATGATTTCTTATATTGAATTATTGGGATGTCTTCTTTTATGTACATTGGAAATAAAAAGTCAGGCCTACCTATGGTATAATTTTAAGGTTACTGTTAGTGGCATATATAAAGCACCATACGATAACATATTCAAGTGAAGAAAACAAAGAACATTTATGAGCTTTGAATTAACTGTATAGGAGTAACTGCTAAGAAAATATAGCAATATTCAACACAGGATTCAAAATATTGTTACATATCATTATAGATTTCCAAATTACTTTTTCTCCCATGTTTACTTTTACAGATTTTTATCATTAAGATACATCTGTAATCTAGACTTTTTGGTGGAAAGCAGTATACATCTTCTGTACAACAATGTTACAGCTTTATACAGGTTTTAGGAACGATAAGAAATGGCCTTTATGATTCTCTTCCAAGTGCTCTGGTTTCTCTTGCCTGTTTTACACTTTATTTGCCGGACTCAAACAACAGCAAATACTCTGAATGCCTTGCTTCCTGGAGGATTCTGTAAACTGAAACATAAAAACATTCCTGATGTTATTTTTAAGACTGCAACACTCCAGTGACAACTCTTGAAACACAATTCTAGGATCCTGCAACTCTTCTTGTGACTACTCATAATTTTACCTAAGGTTTTTTTTTTAAAGCTGTTACAGATAAAAATTACACAAATTTCAGATTAATTATACTTCCAAGAAGCTTATTAATCAAATGTATTTGATTATTATCTTATTATCAAATCATAACATTAAAAAATTCAAGAACTCCTTTGTGATGAGGGATTCTGGTTTAAAGAATAAGGCTCTATTGAATAAAATACTATAAAAAGTTTAGGAAAAAGAGAAATGCTCATTATTCAAATATAGAGAGAGAGAACTTCCAGACCTAGGAGATTGTTTGTTAGTCCCTTATATGTTGAAGAATAGATTTCTAAAGCAAATTAGTGGTTTACAAAAACGAAGGTCATGACTTCTGAACGGCCTCAAAAGAAATGGAACAAAAACACTTGACTGCAACAAAATTTTGTTAGGATAAATTATTTTTGTCTTATAAACTGAACTAGCAGGCCATATTTAACAGATATCAAATCCTGTCTGAAGCATTTCTGGGAAGGAAAGGGAAACTGAAGTGGAAGCAAGGAAGGGCACACCATAACAGGTTGTCTACAACAGCATTAAAATACATCATCTGCTTCACAGAAAACTTGCATGGGACTGTTTTCCAAGTGGCTGGCCTTCCACACATAACCAAGACAGTAAAGTACAAATAATAATAAAATTTGTAACACTTGTCCTGGCTACATCTCTACTCAGTGAGGAAATTTACAGGGAGTACAAAAGCGTCAGGAAGGAAGCACTCCTTCGGAAGGAACTAGATGGTTATGGGGAAAGGCCAAAGAATATGTTGTCGTCCACTAAGCAAATGAAATCTGTATTTTATAAGTTTCCAGGTTTGTTGACTGGTTTGAGAGAAAGAGGCAAGACATGCCCCTGCCCAACTAGAAGTAAGAAAAAAATACTGAATCATTTCCTACTTCTAAGATCTCTACAGAAACTTTTGGAATTTTCCTCCCACAGAAATTTCTTGGGAAGCTTGGAGTTTTAGAGGTAACAATCACTCTTAGCTTTCTTGGACTACAAGACTGGTACAAGAGGTTTTTTTAAGGTAATTCCTCTTTCTCCCTTTAGAACCTGGGAAAGTCCTTCAGGGATTTCATTTAATCTGCACCATGCAGCTATGCATTACCATCACAGAACATGTGTATACTCTGAACACAACTAAACGAGCTTTCACAGCATCTCCATGTCTTTCAAAAAATACTGTTAGAAACAGTGACATTTTAATGTTTGTGATTATTATTTATGATCCAGGCTCATTGGCTTAATATTATGTAAATCAGTAACAAATGTTTCATCAACAACTAACAAACCTGCATCAGCTACTAGTACCCATCTATTTCAGACCCTCTAACTTGGATAGAATAAACCACTAATTTTAACTTAAAAAATATCCCAAAGAAAGCAAAGACAGTATTTTTATTAAATATTGTGTTGGTTGCAACAGAACCAGCAGAGTAAACAAAAGGGTTATTTTATTTTATAAGCAGCTTTTTAAGAGTAATGATTTATGAGCTTAGAGGAGGCAGGCAGCTCTGGTACCTTTGCTTCTCCAAAGTCACCAGAGTTGTTGCACAAGCTCTGGAAATCACCCATGTTGGCCTATTTGTTTGGTTTCTAGCACTGTTCCAGGTAGAAACAAACACAATCCAAGACTTTGTAAACCTTATTGAGGTGAAGGGTAAAGTGTAATCTTTGAAACCGGGCTCTGTACCTTTCTGAATATATCCCATTTTGAAAGGAAGCAATGTACACCTTTCTTTTGTCCACTGGCATAACGTCAACATAACCGCCCTGGTTGCGGACTACGCCGGCATGGACCGCTGCCCTGCAGATACTGGATAGCTAAGAAAGAATGAGGAGAAGGTAGGTTAGTTTTCATTCACCCTTTCAGTTCAAAATCGTATAGATGAAAACTCATAAAGACACTTAAACCAAGTTCTAAGCAACATGATATAATTATCACATGGCTAATTTTATTGAAGTACTGAAATCTGTGCATAGGAATTAGGCCAGTTTATAGGAATACGGACTCTGTCTCTTCAAAGATCTTGCAACAAGACCCCTATTTCAGGCTATTTCAGTTCAGAGCTCAGGAACATGTTTGAATTCTTGAGTCTTTCGTTTTGAACGTTCTATCAACCTTCACTTCAACAGCAGAGAGGTAGTAAACTCCAAACTTTAATTAATTATTATAGATCAGGAGATTCAGTTTAATCACCAGCCAGAGCCAAACAGGGGAACCACAGAGCAGTAAAGGCAGCAGCCATATGTTTCTAGGAGGATGACCTAACCCAAAAGGTGAGGGACAGACTGCAATAATTCCATCTCTAGGTGCAAAACCTCAAACAGCAGTGAAATGATCCATATTCGATGAGAACATCACAGTTTCCTATCCAGGCATGGCCAATCAGATTAAATTAGATTAAAATTAGATTAAAGGTGTAATGTGAGCATCAAACAGAAAGTAGAGATCTAAAATCATTCCCTAGCTATGACAGTTGATTAAGGGCAGACTAATGGCTTTAGCTCCTCAGCTCTGAGTGAGGAAAGAGTCAGGAGGTGAAGACTTTCCAATTGCTTCCAAAGAAGATTTTTTAGTTTAAAGTCTAATTCCATAGATTTTTTCACAGGCAAAATTACACAGCACTGTTGGGCTACAGACCTTGAGAACAGAAATCTAGGTTGATGCAAATACAGACCTGCTAGCAGTGAAGGAAGAGTTGGGATGTGAACTAATACAGCAACTTGAACAAATTGATGGGGCTTGACAATATCCACTGGAGGCTGTTAAAAGTGGCTGACATCATTGTGAGGTTGGTCTCCATAATCTCTCAGAAGCTGTGGAGATTGGGGGATGTCCTGGAAGAAGACTAATGCTACCCCCATCTACAGGAAGGGCTTAAAGGAGTATCCAGGAAATTATAGGCCCATCAGTTTTACCTCAATCCCTGGGAAAGTTATGGAAGAAATCCTCCTGGGGACTATCACAAGTGATATGAAGCACATGATTGGAAAACGTCAGCATGGTTTCACCAAGGGCAAAAAGTGCTTGACAAACCTGATTGCCTTCTAGGACAAAACAACCTGCTGGGGTGATGCAGGGCAAGCGGTGGACACTGTCTGCCTGGATTCCTCCAAGGCTTTCAATTCAGTCCTCACAGCCTCCTCCTAGAGAAACTGATCTGTTATGGTCTAGACAAGTGGTCTGTGCAGTGAGTGGGGATTTGGCTGACAGGCCGTACCCAGAGGCTCGTGGCTCCTTCTCAAACTGGCCATCTGTCACAAGTGGAGTTCCCCAGGGATCAATATTGGGCCCAATGCTGTTTAATATCTTCATTAATATCTTCATATCTGGATGACAGGCTCAAGCGTAACTTGATGAATTTTGCTGATGATACCAAACTGAGTGGGAAAGTGGACTCTGGAAAAGTCACCCTGCAGGAAGACCTGGATAGGCTGCAAGAGTGGGCTAACAGTAACTTAGAGAGTTTTGCACCTGGGAAAACATAATCCAGAAGCTCGGCACAGGCTGGGATCTACCCAGCTTGGGGAGCAGCAATGTGGAAAGGGACCTGGGAGTTCTGGTGGATAACAAGATTAATATGATCAAACTGCTGCAGTGGCAAAGAAAGCCAACAGGATGCTGGGTTGCATCACAAGGGCATCACCAGCAGAAATTAAGAAGTCATCATCTCACTCTAACCCCAGCACTTGTCAGGGCACACCTGGAATATTGTGTTCAGTTTTGGTCCCTGCTATGCAAAAAAGATGTAGACAGAAGAAAATGAAAACTCTTTTTACAAGGAGTCACAGGGAAAAGGTGAAGGGTAACAAACACAAGTTACTCCTGCAGAGATTTTGATTAGACACATGAGGAAAATTTTTCACAAGGAGTCATTGGGATAATCTCCCCTGGGAAGTGGGGATTCCCTAGCACTGGACACTCTTAAGATTCAGCTGGATAGGGTTCTGGGCCATCTTGTCTAGACTGCCTTTGCCAAGAAAGGTTGGAACAGATAATCCTTGAGGTCCCTTCCAACCTGGTATTCTAGGAAAATTCTCTGTGAAGTTAACAGTAGTTCCATCTGAGTGAAACCTACATTCTCTGGCCACTAATTTCTCTCATGAAGTTAGGCAGCATAAAGAATTGCCACAAAAGGATTGCTTGGTGACAACCTGGGTAATGTTCGTTTAAATAAAATTTAAAAATTAATTGTCAGAAGAACGAAACTTCTTGGACTGCCAGAATGTAGGTCCCAATCTTCAATATACAGCACAGTGTAGTTCCAACTACAGCCAATCTCCATTTAAAGCCAAGTTGTTCTGCAGAAAAAGTCTTCACTGAAACACATCTCTCCACAACCAACCTTAAAAACGTGGCCAATATAAATAACAATATCTGGTCACACAGATTACTATTTATACAGGAATTGCATTTTTTCCAGTTATAACTGGAATCATTTGTATTTATTACTGCAGCTATTTTGTAATCTCCATGCTATATAAAAATCAAGATTTTAAAATAGCAATGATTTTCCTACTTTCATTCCAAGCAGGGAACTTGCCAGTTTCACTGTCATATGCTTTGTCTTTTAATGTCACAGTGTTTCTAGGAGTAAAGATTTGAAATTGTTTATGCAAAGAATTTTTTGCAGAGACACTACGATTTTTCTCTTCACGCGGCTGGCTGCAGTTTTTGAACGTGCCACAAGGGATGACATCCGTGCTTCTCTGCAATTCTTTTTATCCTCCTAAGGCTGCAAGACTTTTGTTATATCCTGAACACCAGCAGTGGCCTTATTTTTAGGATTATAGCATCCTTTATGTACTCACACAATGGGAGTAACTAAAGATCTGACTGATCACGTGCGGTTTCAAATATACAAGGGGAAAAATGGCCTCTGCAATACAGAACTAGTTTAAAGAGACAAAAGATGAGGTTTACAAGCAACTAACTACAATGAAGAATGAGAATAACACTATTAATTACTGGTACTATAATATAGTAGCAACTTTGTTTTCAGATCACATCGGGATATAAAAAAAGCTAGAGATGCAACCAGAGAAAATAAAGATCAAAGTTTGTCACTTCTATAATAGTAACCAAAAGGCTACACTTTGTGTACATCATTAGATGTAATTATATATCACTAGATATAATTACATTTGAGGGTAGTTAATATACTGGCTGTTTCAATGTTATTTGGAAATATCTGGTCAAGTAAAAAAAGAAAGGAAAAGTCGAGGGATGGAGATCTTGAGAGAAGAGACTGACTTCTTGGAAACTGTTTCCAGTAAAGGATGAGGTCATTGTGAGGGTTTGTAACACAACTGGTTACTGGATCAATGAAGTATGACTATGCTAATATGCAACATTTTAAAGCTGAAGGTGAGATGCTTATATGGGATATGTGAAAAAGGAGAGGTCAGAGAATGGGGTTGATGAAGGTAACTCAGAGGCTATTTTCAGATGAAAAAATAAACTAGTATACTCATGCTGCTTTCCAGCTGAGCTTAAGAGAACAAAAATGCATATTTTTTGGAATATATGAGCAATTAAATCAGTATAAATTCAAAATGATGGACAAGCTTGTATGGAGATGGATAAATGTGTATACTTTTACCAATATATACAGAATACAATTTCTTTTGAGGAAGTATCTGCTTTGAGCTTCCAAGAACTTCTCACTGCCTTGGCAATCTTCATCTAAATGGAACCAGATTCCAGTACTGATGCCATATTTCCACAACACTTAATATTATGTCACCTTGATCACACTTCTTTGAACCTTAAGGTGAACCTCCTGTTAATTTAAGCAGAGCAGGATTTCACATTTAGATCTATCACAAATTTCAGCACGTTACTGGCATTTTACATTAGCAGCCTTATGCCACTTTCTAGAAGCCTTCATCAGAGATCTGGGTGTGTTTCTTTAATTTTAATGAACTCACTGCAAATGATCCATGAGGCAGTATTTTTAAGTTAACATAAACATTTCATACAGCACTCCATGACCCTGTTTTATTGCTGCACTGCAAACCCTCTGAAATGTGTTAGTACTTAACAGGTCATAGAATTTGAATACCAGTCTGTTTTATTATATTTTTAATTCAGCTACTCAGCAAAATACCAAATATCTACAACAGCACAGCAGTACTCTGCAAAAGCATTTTAACTACAAACATCTCTCCCTCACAATCACAGGACTATGGAATTATTTAAGAGCTTTTTGATATTATATTGTTCATATTTTACCACAGCAGAGAATGATGAATACTTTTGCACAAGTATTAGGGAAATATTTCCATATATGGTTACTGAAACAGAAATTAATATGGCCAAAGTCCTCAGATGGAATGAAATTACACAACTCCCTTAAATTCTTTAGATAAAAGACCTTTGTGATCTCTCACCCCCAAAAGGAGGCTCGCTTGTGTTGTAGAATTGCTCAATCAACACCATTAATATAGAGTCACTAGTGGTAAGAAATTGTCTTTTGGAATATGCTGCCTACTGTGAAAACAGCAGGATAAACAAAAATCTTAATCTCTTTAGAAATTCTTATAAGGCACCTGGAATGTGGTTAAGAACTTCAACCACATACACATCTAAGGTGTGTCCATTAAAATAAAAATTCACCAAAAAAAAAATCTACAAGTGAAAATTTCCAACTGAACTACTGTAGCACCTCCTCTCTATGAAAATGTCTGTTATTTTGGTACCTTGATCACCCAGGGACTAACAGCAACAACAATGGAAACATCTCTGTACAGGCAGGTGCTGCAAGAGCACCTCGAAGAGAGTTCAGGCAAACACATCGGGCCCAACGTGATTCAGCTCTTGGGAAGGTTTTTATTTTATTTCACAAATAAGGTCAAATTGAAAAGTGCTTTAAAAATGTGGATATTGTTGAAATGCTTCTCAACATGACACGGTTCTGAAATTACAGAAATAAGACTCCAAAAGTTTTAGACAAAATGGATTAACCAAAGTTGACAGGTGGAACCAACTTTTCAGGACTTTTTTGTCTCCCAGCACGACAAAGCATTGCTATGTGGAAACTCTCAGCAGCGCGGTCAGCAGGGACACAAAGCAAAAAGGTGGTGAAGCATTTAGGTCATATAAAGAATGAGTAATTTGTGCTTTCATCTGATGAGAATGACACATACTACAGTTCTTATTCATCCCATAATAGCTCCATTCAGAAAAGAAATTAATTGTACCATAAACTCAGAAGAAGAGATACTTTTGCTTTAAAGAGCTTGCAATCTACCTCAAGACAAGTGAAAAACAGAAGGTATAGAGCACAGAGGGATGGGTATTATGTGAAAACTCCCCACAAACTTTACTTTATAGAGGCTGGCTACACAAACCATAGCTGTGATTTAGCTGCTGTGATTTAGCTGCCACAAAGACACAGTAGCTAGAAAACTGGAAGAATGGAGGAGGAAATAACAGGGAGTTTTGTTTCAATCGAGTTAGGGATGGTCATTGAAATGTCCAAAGAATGGGAGGAAAAAAAGAGTAAAAATTCTCTGGGTTACTACTGACAAACCAAAGAACAAACCTTCTCAGGAACAGGGAGGAAAAGAAGTCACTGTGAAATACGAAATAAATTTAAGAATGAATGTCCCAATCAGACCAAAGCCAGAAAATGAAAGGTTTAACAAGAGTCTCATGAATACTACAAAAATGGCTTTGTAAACATATTGTTTTGCATTAGTGACATCTATTAATGTTATTTGCTAATTTATTTTTTTTTCTTCTTCATTTACTGAGTGCAAGTGGCCTAAGCAGTAGTGCAAATAGTTGCATGCATATATGGATACACTCACATACATAGACATGCATTTTTGAAGCAAAAGAATTTGCAGGAGTGTCACAGAAAAAAAACCCATGGGTTTTGGGGAATCAACCAAATAGATCATGGGCTTCAGTTTCAAATACATTTTCTATGACAAGTGGGCAAATGAGTTATCCTTATCTATGAAGAAATCTATCTGTGAATACATGAAAAACTGCAAAAGTGGACACGTTTATTAAATAGATTATTCTCTACAAATGCTTCACCTGAGACTAATTCAGTAATATATTACAATGCACAAAATACCCAATCATATTATTTAGTGAAAATGTCAATAAAAAGTATGTTATTTTTAATATAATTTAACTGTTAGCAATAAAATGAACACTGTAGAAAATGGCATAATGCTGATACCATCAATGGCAACATCTGTACAAATACTGACAGGTCACATCTGTCTACATCCAAGCTAGATGCCTCAGCACCCTTCTGGAGGAAATGGAGAGGAACAGACATCTCCATAAGGCAAATTAACTCATACTGAGGCAGAGAGTCTGAAAAGGTCAAATGAATTCTGCTCTATAGATGCCTATTTATGTCCTTTACCCACTACACAAACTCCTATAAACGTAACCTAGAATAGCACCTTCAGTGTAGATATCCACCCTGATAGAATCTGAAGTTGATAAGAAGACTCCCATCCCTGGTTTCTTACCTGTATTTATGCCTATTTTTTCCTAAAAGCAGTATAGCTGCACATACTTCTATACAATGGAGATGAATAATGAGATAGTACATCTAAAATAATTTTAAAGCATCACTCTATAATACTAATTAAAGTCATCTGGGACTTTTCCATCCAAAGCAAATACATATTCTGAGATGTTCTCCTGCGCCAGTTAAGCAGAAATGGGCCTTCCTCCTACAACAAAGTCTTTTCTGACTCACTGAGAAACTTTGGCTGTAGCCTGTCACTGCAACCACAGAAACAAAAGAAAATTGCCTTCCACGAAATGGACTTGCATTGAATCTATTTTCACTGCCTCTCTTATACACATTACGGACCCAACTCCACATGCACAAATCAATTCTCTTCCTGAACTGGAAGTAGCCCTACATATTGACAACAGTGCTTTTCAGGACAAGTTACTCAGGTAACCTAATGGACATTAGTTTCAAACTAATGCTGAATAAATACTTGCATATGATTACATGATTTTCACACATTTCAAAGTGCTGGAAAGTAGTGAAAACTATCATCCGATCCTGCTGATTGCCACACTATTCCTCCTGACAGTTAAAAGACAGTAAAACCATACAGTTTACTGGCAAAACTGCCAACTGGTCTCTTTGCCACTACACTGTCTTCTCCATAGAGTGACGACGAAGGAGGGGCATAAAAAAGAACTCTCTTTTCATTCTTTCCACCCACTTCAGAACTAAACAGGATGTAGAAAAGACAGGGGGAAAAAAAAGTTGCCTAGGAACCAGCATGACAAAAATAAAAAGCCAGTATTAGTCTGTTCAAATAATATGACAATGTGAGATACTGTACATGAATATGTCAAAATCCTGCTGTAAACCTACACAGATAAGAAATATTCAAACTAGTAATAAGACCGTGGACATTTATTTTCAGAATTTTTATTTTGGTTAGTTTAATCTGACAGAAAGCTATGGTTGCATCAGGGTCTAAAGAGAAGGACTTAAATGAGTATACACAGTCAACACAGAACAAATCAGTGGGAATTTTGATAAAAAATTGAAAATACAGGTTCAGAGACCACTGAAGTCTACACTGAGTTTTCAAATAACTTTCTGTATCTTCAACAGCTGAGTGCCACTAACTGAAATGGAAGCCTCTGAAAAAGAACTTCTGAAAAGACTGTAAAAAATCAGCATATGGAGGAAAACTGGCTATATTCTATCTTATTACTTTTACATTAGAGTTTTTCATAGCATGTAACTCAGTCTAAATCATTATACTTACATCAGAGTAAATTCGTGTCCCAATTACACGAGCGTAGTGTGGATTTGCCTGCATACAGTTGTGAGGACAATACATCCTGAAATATCAAAAACAAACCACACAGAGTTAGGAATAATATTGCAAAGTCTTGCACCTGGAGAAGAGCAATCCCAAGCACAAATACAGGCTGGGTGATGAGTGGATTGAGAGCAGCCCTGCAGAGAAGGACTTGGGGGTGCTGGTTGAGGAAGCGCTGAACATGAGCCAGCAACGTGTGCTGGCAGCTCAAAAAGCCCCAACCATATCCTGGGCTGTATCAAAAGATGCACAGCCAGCAGATAGAGGGAGGTGCTTCTTCCGCTCTACTCTCCTCTTGTGACACCCCACCTGGAGTACTGTATCCAGCTCTGCAGCCCCCAACACAAGAAGGAGAAGAGAAGGCTCCAGGGAGACCTTATAGCAGCATTCCAGTATCTGAAGGGGACCTGCAGGAAAGCTGGAGAGGGACTTTTTGTAAGGGCATGTGGTGACAGGACAAGGGGCAATGGTTTTAACCTAGAGCAGGGCAGATTTACATTAGACATTAGGAAGATGTTCTTTACTCAGAGGGTGGTGAGACACTGGCATGGGTTGCCCAGGGAAGCTGTGGATGCCTCATCCCTGGAAGTGTTTAAGACCAGGCTGGATGAGGCTCAGAGCAATATGGTCTACTGGGAGGTGTCCCTGCACATGGCGAGGGGGTTGGAACTACATGATCATTAACATCCCTTATGAAATCAAGCCATTCCATTCTATGATTCATGACTGCTCCAAAATGCACAGGACAACCACATGGGAAGCTAACAGGACTACAGGACTACTATCTTATTTGGTTGGTAATTGTGATATGCTACAAGGAAGAGGTGCCAGTCAGCTTTAGGTCTACTCTGATCTGCTTCATTTAAAAAATGAGTCATGATCTAATGTCTTTGAAGCCACCCTGCTTGGAGCAGTCCCAGGGAAGTGTTTTAATCTGGGATGCTCTCCATGCTGCAATCAGTATCTGGCATGTCACAACCTTGGGCATGCTACAGTCTTAACCAGATAGGTAATTCCAACAGGCTGATGCAGCTAGGAAAGAGATTTTTGGCCGAAGGAAACAGGAGGTCAAAGAGGCCTCTTGATGACTTGCTGATTTATGATTAGGGCATGAGAATGAGAACTGAGTTTGTGCAATCAGTGCCATAGCTGATCACTGCTTGAAACTACTGAGACTACCTTTTCAGAACTAAGTGGAGAGCATGCACAGAATCTTGAATGAATCACTGCTGTTGTGAAGTCTCCTCAGTTGAATTAATTGCATCAGAATTAATCAGCCATTTTTAACCTTATTTCTATTTTTAAGTTCTCTTAAAGACAGACCCTATTTTTCTCTTAATGAAGCTAGTTTTCATTTTTAATAAAGAAGAAAAAAAGAAAAAGTTAGAAGTAGGAGTTTGTACCCATCCATTCCTGCATTCCGCTCCACATCTTTCAGCTAGAAAGCCACGAGTCATATAGCCAAACACCAAACAAGTCCAAGAACCCAGTGCTACATGAAGGAACATTTTCCCAACAGTTCTGGCTCTGTACTTGCTTCCTGTATCAGCTGTAGAATTGCTATGAAAGTAACCCTGTGGATATCTCCAGCTTAGCTTGTGAGAAATCATGCTACAGTGTATTTACCTTTGACTCATCTAAAGGTTAAGAACAGTTATTGATTTCCTTCCTCAAAATATTGCAGCACAGGCTCATTTCACAGAGTTAAAATGTAGGCTTCAAAGAAATGGCACATACATTTAAAGCTGCTAACTGACTGCAGACCACACCCTACTTTAACCATATATATTTTGATTTTTTTGCAAACATATTTGCTCACTCTATCCTCCCGAACTCCCAAACAAGTTGATAACTTCCATGACAAATAGCTGCATCATATCTTTTTATTATAGCTGTTTTACAGGCAAATAAACTGAAATAAAGTTTATTTTGCCCAAGGTGCATAGATATCATAGTGGACAATGAGAAAAATACGCATTTTTCTTTGTCTAACCAACAATGATTTCCCTAAGATTTGCCAAGGGACCAAAGAAAGATCTTCATGGGCAAAAGAAAGTGAGATTCTCATAACAAAAAGACAGTAGCTCATCTCCATCTACCTAGCCTTCTACTTAGACCAAAGACTGAAATACCAGTAAAACATTTTTGGTTTCATTTTTACAGCTCCTGTTGTCACATTTGCCAATAAAAACTATAGATAATTAGCAACTGACAGAAAATATGTCAGCACTTTAAATTAGTGAAGGAAAAAAGCAATTCACCTTGGACAGTGTGAGGCTGGTTTTTGAAACGGGCACAGTTGTTCCACTGTTGTTTCACAGGTGATAGCTTGAACTGAAGAAAGGAAACCAGAAACAAATGTGTGTTATTTAGAAAAAAACATAACTCACAGTAGTAATGAGCTTGTAAGAAATAGATGCTAACCTGTTACTTTAGAGACCGTGAAGGAGTTAGCAGACTGGTACTTTCTGAAAAAGAAATAATACAAATAGTCAGTAAAGAGCATATCTCAGCAATTTCTTTTAGCTAGAAAAATTTTTATTAGAGAATCTAGAAATAAACTCAAGACATTGTCCTCAGTCTGTTTTCACTCACTTGCACCTCCTCTGCCCAGTTGTGAATCTATTGCAATGACACATTTACTTTGTACTCCCAGTGAAACTGTTTGAAAACCAGGAATGCATGTTAAACTCTTTCCGTAAATAGATTTGCTAAGAGAATACCTATGCTAGGAACAAATTATGCAATCTCTTTGTTCCTCAAGACAAATTTTACTTCTGGATTTTGTATCTATGTTAAAATTATCACCAGCAGCACTAAAAGCTCAGTATAACATGTAACAGTCTGTTGTTCTTAGTAATGATGTGGTACTCAGATGTATCCGTTTCCTGTTGTTACATAGTCAGATATATAGATTCTGTTGCATTATAATTGATGAGCACTTCTATTTTACTCCTCCATCTGGTATTTTGCTTCTCTTTTACTCCTCTTGTAACTAACTGAATATGCCTCTGATTCTGATCTTTTTCATCTGTAACAAAGAAGCTGATGATGCTTTTGGCACACAAAGTCATTTATTATTAAAAACAAGACAAAACAAAACAAGGAAAGTATTCCCTATTCACCTTTGGAGCACATTGCTCTTGTGTGTACTACTGTTGATTAAATTGATGAGATACTGTTAAAAATGGTATCCTATACTATGGAAATATAGCAGTTGGAAAGACATCTGTATTGGCAATCCTTATTACGAATCAAAGGAGCTGAGATTAGGAAGTTTGCTGTTAAAGTTGCATTGGCATTCCCTTTTCCACCTTTTTCTTTTGCAATATGCACTAGAGGTGAGAATCACTTCATTTCATGTATTCATTGAATAGACATGTAGTTTATGCAAGGCTCCATAGGGAGGCATACCTCCAATGCCGGCCAGCGGATCCTCTGGTGTTGACTAACCAGGTGGCTTGGGCTAAATGCGTGTCCCAGTTTTTAAAAGGTTCCACCCCCCATTGCTTTTAGAGTAGTTTTTAACAGTCCATTGTACCATTCAGTTTTGCCAGAGGCTGGTGCATGACAGGGGATGTGATACACCCACTTGATACCATGCTCTTTGGCCCAATTATCTATAAGATTGTTTTTGAAACGAGCCCCATTGTCAGACTCAATTCTCTCTGGAGTACCATGTTGCCACAAGATCTGCTTTTCAAGGCCCAGGATGGTATTCCAGGCAACGGTGTGAGGTACAGGATGGGCTTCCAGTCATCCAGTGGTGGCTTCCACCACTGTAAGCACATAATGCTTACCCTGGCAGGTCTGAGGAAGTATCATGTAACCAATCGAGCCGGTCCTGCTCAGTCAGACCCTCTACACGTAGTAGAAGGGGATAAAGTTCCTGTTGTGTATGAAAGGAATCTGTTGGGGAAAACTGTGGGGGTATTTCCTTCTGTGGTGGGCCACACTTGCAGGGAGCAGCAGCCAGGACAGGTGACCCCAAACTGGCTAGCAAGGGATTCCGGCCCATAGACGTCATATTCAGCATAATGCTGAGGGATCTGGAGGGTCTGTGGCTCTTCTCCCCTCTTGTCCCACTTTGCCAGCTTTGCTTGGCTTGGCTCAGGTCCTCTTTTGCTTCCTTCCCTGGAGCATCTGAGGAGGCCTCTGTCCATGCTGTCTTCAGTCCCAATCGGTGTGTTCCTGAACCCAGTACCAGAATCCAGCTCCTGAACACAGCTCCCGTCTGACACTGGGCCCAGTCTGGGACTGACCCAGTGCCTGCTCCACAGCATCGGTGGTGATGATGATGTAATTACCATCAGGGGGGTTAGGTTCGATACTGGTTTTGTATATATTTGTATATATTCCATTTTTATTATTATTTTCCTTTTCATTAAAGCTGTTCTAGTTTCCTTTTCTACTCGCTGAGTCTCTCTCCCTTATTCCCTTTCTCTTTCCCTTTGGGGAGGGAGGGGGGTTAACAGAGAGCATCTGTTATAGGTTTAAGGGGCTGCCCTGACCCTAAACCATGACAGACACTCCTGCAGTTTTGTCTCCTATGGCACAGAAATACAGAGATCTCAAGTGATGGTAATTCAATTCCTTCTAGTTTGAAGATTTTCCACTCCTTGTCATTGCAAGAAAGCCATCTCCTAATATGTTAGTGCTGATATAATCAAGATTTACTTCTCTCTGTCCCAAAGTATTTAAAAAAAGGGGTATTTGTATCTTCATTTTAAGGGGGAGTAACTTCAGCCACAGTCAGATGGTTCCTTTGGATGACCCAAAGAAACAGATTGATACCAACGTGTTTCAACCCTGGAAATATTACCAGCTTTGTCTAAAATATGTAAAACAATCTACTTCAGTGCCAGTATGTACTATTTTTCTACAATAAATATATTCAATTTAAATGAATTAATTGAATGCTCCAAGTAATGAGATTATTTAACTACAAATGCTACTGCCCAATTTGCAAATTATTTCACCTTTTTTTGCATCATTATTGCATCATTTTTCTGTCCACCATTAAACCTTGGCTAAAGTTTCAGAATGGCTACAATAACTGTATATCCACATGCCCTTCCATATCAGTTTTGTATTCTTTGGGACAAAAAGCATGCACAAAATGTTATTACTGTGATATATTTTGTATGAAATAAAAAATAAAAGGATGGAAAACTTTCCATATATTTCGATTTTAAGAAAACTTACCCAATTGACTGAATGCCATTTCTGTAAGATTTGATAAAGTAATTTTTTCTTCCTTGCCTAGTAACATCAACCCAACCACCTTCATTGTCTAGGATGCCATAATGTATGGCAGCTTTACAAATACTGGATTGCTGAAAAACAGAGCAGGAAAAGCAGTTCAATGTCAGACAAAACACTATTTTACATTGTAATTTCTTTGCGGGGGGAAAAAAAAAGCAAACAATGCAGGTTTTAATTACAATGGGCCATTAAAAACTCGGTGTATTCATAAATTTTGATGTGGTCTATGTAGGTATTATTTCAAACAAAAAATACCACTTTGCCTTACTTGGAGATAAACTACACTCATTTACAGTATACTTGTTCACAGTAGCTGTTATTTCTTGCACTATTTTTCAGTTCTACAGAGTAAACGACACAATTTCAGAGAGCATTAAGCTTACATAAGTAGGTTTATCTGACTGAAACAATTTATAGGAGTGTACCCACAAACTGCTGTATTTCTCCTTAAGTTGCACCTTCACATCCTTATACACAAATATGTAGACACAAAAGTTCTGTTTCTGTGCATGTATAAGTAGTACAAGGTACATTCAGATGGCACATGCCAAATAGCAGAATCAACCTTAGGTCATCTGATGCTACCTTAAACAAGTGGTGTAGGCTCTTTTTTTTGTGAGTATTGGTTTCTTCAAGATCCATTCTTGATATGATTTTTAACTAGTACTCCAACAGAAGAAACATTTCATTTAGCATTCTACTGGTATAGAATCTAATTTAAAAATATTTACCATTTCATAATGTACACTTCCAATAACTTTGGCTTTGCTATCCAAACAGCCAGCAGGACATTCGTACCTAAGAAAATAAAATACAACTTAGTCTTAAATCCTGGGATTACAAAAAGGGTAGATATTTCAGCTCACATACAAATATAGCCTTTTAGAATATTCTCAGAATGACAACTGTAAAATTTACCATACCTATTGCAAGTTGTTCCTTTGCACTGATCCCTTAGCCTTACTTCACATGAAACAATCTGAGCTAAAACAAGCAAAAAGCAATTTCACTGCAATGAATTTGATACTATATAATTTAAATTTGTTGACCACTTGCAAATCAGGTAAATTCCTTACACATTTGCTGCGTGCTTATTACTTCATTTTTCTCACTATCATCAATGCCTGTGGAGCCTGAAGGTGAATGAGTTCTTGGCCGGCTTTGTGACATTGCATCTTGGGCTTTGGATCGCTGCCGTTCAATCTCATTAGTTTCCTCTTCTGGTTCATGGGGAGAATAAGGCCTTTCTGAATCCTCTGTTTCAGAAAACGAGCAAAAAAAATAATCTCTCAGAAAAAAAACACACATCTGTGGAATGTAAATCCCTTACTATGTTTCAGTAACACGGCTTTGTTCTCATAAAATGGTGGATGTATACAAGCAAGAAAGTAAAGAAAACTTTCCACTGCTTTATAAAAATCAAGACCTCAAGATTAATAATACATCTCAAGTATGTTTCTGATGAAGAAAAAAGGTAGATTTTTTTTTTCTAGCACAGGCAACAAAACTGAAGTATGAAAATGCTCTTAAAATGCCTGGTTTAATATCTTTATGTCATCTGAAAACCAATAGAATAAAGACTATATTTCTATTATACACTGGAAGAATTTTACCAAGTTCATAGATTACTTGCAATTAAAGAAGCTGTTTTCATAAAAACATGCACCTGAAAATGAGCACACAGAGTACAAACAAAAAGATTAAACAGTAAAAAAAAAAACCACCCAACACAATGAAAACCAGCTTCATATTACGTTGAGTTTCAGTACACTCTACTCCCTCTGGTGATGCTCAGCCTCGTGTATCTTAAGTACACGATCTCATTCATCATAGAAAAGCAGGACCTTACCAGGTCTTTGGGCACATGCATAATCTATTCTATTCCACTATGTTAAAGCATAATGAGGAAAGAAAGAAAAACAAAGGTTACATTTCACTTCCCATTTATAGTTGTACTGTTGAAATTGTACCTACCTCTGTAGCAAAGATTTTCTCTGCAACCTCCTCCAAAACTAGGGGGACATGCGGAACAAGGGCGGCCAGGTTTATAAGGAGCATGACCCCACCAGTTACCCCTTTACACCAAAAAAAAGCAATTAAAAAGACTAGCCAAACATGCCTTAATAAGTGAACATATTAACATTAAGCAGCATTTAATATGTGGACAAATAAATGTTGAAAAGTAGCAGACACTTAGACCATAACATTGTTTTGATATTTCCCAATAAAAAGTGATATAAGAGGAAACAGCCTCAAGTTGCATCAGAGGAGGTTTAGACTGGATACTAGGAAAAACTTCTTCACTGAAAGGTTTATTAAGCATTGAATCAGGCTGCCCAGGGAAGTGGTGGAGTCACCATCCCTTGGGTTATTTAAAAGATCTGTAGATGAGGTGCTTATGGACATGGTTTAGCGGTGGGCTTGGCAGTGTCAGGTTTGAGGTTGGACTTGATGATCTTAAAAGTTTCTTTCCAACCTAAACGATTCTATGATTCTGTGATTCTATACCAAACTCCCAGGAAATAATTGAAAAGTCTATGAAGAAAAGACTGAACTATTATCATAAGCTGCTGTAAGATCTTTTTAGATTGGCATAGCACCATAAGATTAAATTGCTCAATGATGTGGGAGCAGGTCCACCCTCCTAAATGGAATATCATATAGAATTTTATTTTGATCATGGGTTTTATGTTACACATTCCTCAAAGTCACAGTGGGGAGATACATTTATTTTTTCAGACAAGTATCACACTACACTACAAGATCTCTGATGTTTTATGCTAAAACACGGTCCAGGAAACTGAAGCTCTAGAAAATCACAAGAATATCTGTGCAGCCAGAGACTGCCTTGGGAATGATGTTCTACTTTGTAACAGTACAAAAAAAAAAAAAAAAAAAAGAGAAAACGTAGACTGATTTCCTTTCAAATTATTTCCTAGATTATTATCAAGTATCTTGCCCCCAGAAGATATCTTCTGCTGTCAGCCTACTTACTTAGGAGAATAATTGCAGACAAGATAGACTGCTTTGGGCCAAATCTGCCCCCAGATGTTCATGTTATGACACAAATTAATTGCACAACCGATTCTGCTACTTGTAGCCCAAACAACCTATGGAAAAGGAAAGAGAAAGACACATGAAAATCAAAGCTGATTAACATAAAATCAAGTCTGTCTCCAAACTTCAGTGTAGAAAACTTGAATCACAGAAGTCATGTTATATTCCCCTCTGTTATAAATGTCTTGAAGGGACCTAGTTACAAAAGGCCTTTGGTTATATCCTCATTAGAAAGAAAAGCTTTCCCTTGATACAAAAGATATGGCTCTCATTTTATATAAATGGCCTAAGTGTGTATTTGGAAGTGTAGCAAAATATTTACAAAACATGATTCTTGAAATCACAAGGAACAGATAATCATGAGTTAGAAGAAGTTAGGTTTCTGTGCCCTGGAGTTCTCATCACAACCTAAGGACCCAGAGGGGTTTAGATCAGTTAGACAGAGAACAGGGATTTGTCAGCAGTGAAAGGTAACATAAATGATAAAACTATGCACAAAAACTCATATACCAAAAAGACTCAAGGTATGGATTTGGAATTAATATGGTTTCGTGTCACTGCAATCTAAGGTGGCTATGCCCCTCTATTCATCTGTGGAAACAATTCTCATTGCCAACCTCAAAATAATCTGAATGAGAAAGGCTAGAACATTCAAATTAGACCAGTATGACACGTGCTAAACTTGTATTGATTCAAGATAAGCCAACTGTGCAGTTCCAGCAGGATTTAGAAGTTGAGAGAGGGAGATACAGTGAATAATTAGTACCATAAAGAACTATATATAGATGCATATTGTAGATCTTGTATGTAATGGGTAAGTATAACTACAGGTATTTTTACAGAAAATATGGAGGTAAATCTGTCTTAAAATTAGGTACAACCGTAAATTGTGCTAGTAAACAGAAAATAAATGTTTAAAAATTAATCACTTTGAAGATTTCTATGTTATATTGAAAATTGTATGTGGATTTTAGTATATTTTAAGGATCATATGTTTCCTATTCACTGAAAACACAACTGGTTCCCCTCTGGAAAAATTCAGGCTAGACACACAGATTGAGAAGTACTAAATAAATTAGCTCCTAAGCAGTTTCAAAACGTTGTTGAAGTTAAAGCAACATGATAAAAACTTTTTATCTGAGGAATTCACCTAAGAAAATCCCTTTTATTTTTTTTTCTTTAAATATGCTGTTTCTGCACCATATTGCAGAAAGGACTACCAGCATACAAACACAGAATAGATTATGCAAAGTGCAGTGAGCAATCATGCTCATTTTAATTTGTGAGCTTATTCCTTAATTCTATTAAGGAAATGATATTTATGAGGATGAAATCTAAAGATTTGTATGACAACTCTACGTCACCAATACTCAACATTTGTAACTATGGAGTCTAGTAACAAGAAGCCACTTTGGTGCTTTAGTGCATATGGTACATACTGCAAGATGTGTAAGTTCTGTGTGTCACACAGCAATCTAACTGGACCTCTTGACCAGTTTTTTTCATAGCTGACAAAAAAAACCAAACCCACCTACATACCTGTGTGTAATGTGTACAAACAGGACCAGAGCATTTGTAAGGACAATATGGATTGCATTCATGAGGATGGGGATAGGTGAAATCTCTCACTTCATCATACCATGCTTGGACATGAAATGTTGGAGGTCTGTACCTGTGAAAGCCAGTAGGAGTCTATTAGATCATTCAAAAGTTGTAGCTTCTATCGTTCTTCCTTTAAGTAACAAGCAAATGTTGTTAAAGTTTGGGGTTTTTTTTAAAAAACCAGTATCTTAAACTACCTTCCCCAGTGTGCCCCCAGATTCTGTCCAATTGATGGAAGAAGGCTTGCAGGTCCATGCTCCCATAGACAGGTTTCAGCCCATGACTCTGCAGATCTCTCCAGTTCTGTGTCCCATGTCTGAAATTTGAGAGAAAAGAAAGGGACATCTTCTTAGAAATACTTGGTGTGTATCTCATACTTAAAAAAAAAGAACAGAAAAAAACCAACCAACCAACCAACAAAAAACCAAACCCAAACAGTATTGTCCATTTTTAAAGGTTTCTGAGGTAGAAGACTGACGAAAAAAGTGTGACTTGACAACTGTAGGCCCCATTTATGTTACATAAGAAGGACAAATATTTTCACCAAGAGAAAAAAAATAGTTTTAATCCTTTCACAGCATTCCCTTTAGAAAGCATGTGCTGCCATGCTGCAGGGAATAAAGCACAAATATGAAACTGAAAGGCTTAGTTCAACTTTCCAGACTAAATTAAGTGCATTTTCTGTCTTGTGAGATTACTTTTTAGTAATAGGCACTTTTCTTAGCCAAAACAGTATTATCCAACATACTTTCAACATAAGGCTTTACTTCCTCTAAACCCTTATCTGAAATGAAAGCGATTTCCTCTCCCTTTTCTGTAATCAGCTGTTGCTGAAATAATACACAGTGCAAACACAGAATATGAAAACTAGAGTAAGGTTCTCATTTCTTATATGGCTAGGAGGGAAAAAAAAAAGGAGGCATTCATGTTAGTAAAAGGCATGCTTAGGACAACTTAAAAAACCAAAAAGATTATGAATCATTGTTTATCACAGTTGTTTATCCTTGGTTTTTATTGTTTAAGAGACACGGAGCAGGCTTGAGCTGAAAGGCAAATGCAAGTTTCTTTCTTTCAAAAGCACACTAAAACCCACTCTTCTTGAAAGCAGTTATACCACACTGTGTATGCAGAGTTTTTACTGCACTAAGCTGGGGTTTGCTCAAATTGGTTCCTCTTGTGCAAAGCTGCTTGACTTTTTCAATCTTCTGACAGTTGCAGAAATAGTTTCTAGCTACCTGAGTCTCTGATACTAACAGCCAGGTTAGGAGACTGAAATATTCCCAGGAAGGAAACCCATTTCTTGGTAGAACCTCAGTTGTTTCATCCTAAATTCAGACTAGTTTCTTAGAGTGCAACTGTGTTATCTAAGTAACAGTAATTTAGTATTTCCAACCCCTAATTTGCATGCAGACCCTGGAGATCAGGTCTACAAATTTTTGGCATAGATTAAAGGTAAAAAACCTTAACACAGCCAAAGTACACATAAATATAACTGACAAATTTCACATGCTAAAATTGATTTTAGTATTGATTTTGACATGCAGCTTTCACCTTATTAATCAGATTACTCATTTAAAACAAGTATGTCCTTGCTTATGCAAGGCTATGATCACGTAAAGACTTTACTCTCGCTCCATTTTATCATAAAATAGCTGGTCTTGCTTCTCTTCTTCAGAAGTCTCTAGTGCATTGAATTCCATTTTGTGTCTTATTCTTAAGAAACTGACTGGGTACGTTTTCACTTCCACAATGCAACATTTATTTTGACAGAATTACTCTAACAGCTTAATAACATCAGAATAAAGATTTTAGCCCACATATGGATACAAAGCCCACTGCCTTTAAAAAAATAATAGGAATTTTCTATTAACCTTCCTGGGCCAGTATTTCAATGTCATAAGCCAAAGCATTCTTTAATCTTCACAATAAAACATTCTAATCTTAAATCAGAAAGTTTTACATGACAGCTGGTAATCTTTTCCTCTTCCCTTTCCTTGCCAAACCATCACAAACAGTTCTTCCTGTTGTACCCACCATAAAAACCATCAAGATTATCACACTTCTCCCACACAGATATTTTGTTCTTTTAAACTGTAGTACAATTGCTTTATCATTCTGCAATGGGATCACGAGACTGGAACATTTTAAAATAAGCCACTACAGTTTGTCTTTGTTGCACGTCTACTATGCCATTAAGTTAGCTCAAAATCTTATGATGCTTAGATTTAGCTCTGAATATGACCAAGTTGTAAAGTTGATAGATTTTTTTCCAAATAATTGCTTTAAGAATGCTTTTACCAACTGGATTCTGAAACACAGATTTAAGAGTAATTAGAGTTATGCTAGACCAAAATCTGGGCACCTGCTCACTTTTGGAACTTCCCACCTTCAAAATCAGCTAAAATTTCTTGCAGTTTTTGTGAACCTCAGAATGTCACAATATATTATTTTGTAAAGCATCCTCCTACACTTTCAATTCTTAAAGCAGCAGTCACAGTTAAAGGAATCACTGTTGTCTTCTTCGGGGGTTTTTTTTTTCCTCCACACAGGTTTCAAAACATTTTAACAAATAATGATATGTTTTTGGAGATCAGAGATAAGACAGTCAATAGCAGCTGCTTAAGTCAATTCCTCAAGCTTGTGAAGTAGTTATCTTGAACAAAATTTGCTTTGAGAGAGCGATGATAGCTACGCATGACAGAGCCATCCAGAACTCGGCGAGAACAGCTTTTTGATGACAAACTGAAGTTCACTGTTAATCCTCCTGACAGATGAACACCCACACTGCAAGGTACTGTTAAGATTGGATATTCTCCTCAAAAAAGTTCCTTCTTCTTTAACTGTTTCTCTGCCTTCATCCACAATACAAAATACTGTCTTGACTCCCCCCTGCCTGCCTAGCCAGAGAAAAGCACACTTCTCAGTTTTTAGCCCCCAGCCTTAGCTGCAGCAAAGAAATTATCTTCATGGCTGAGCAGATGGGATGCAGAGAAGATCTCTGCAGGAGGCAGCATTTCTGAGACAGTTGGCATATTTTTGCCTATTGCACAGTCATTCCTGACTCCAGAAAAAGGTTGGTGTAGGAGCCTAAAAGCCAACTCCACCCTCTTAAAGAATGGGTTTATGTGTGGGAGATTCTCTCAGGTAGGAATCAGCACAATTAATTAAGGGTAAGAGATTATAGCTTAAGGCTTATCATGAGGTAATCACCATATTTCCTTTTATGTTACAGTGTTTAAGTCTGTCCCATCGGTGCTTTCCAGGGTTTTTATTTACTACTGTTTATGGTGAAGTAAGCCTCTTCCTCTTCCACTTTCCTTGGAGCAGCTTCACTTATGGTTCTGCTCTAGCATCCTCTAAGACAGTGATAATATCAGCCTTCTGTGGTCACAGCTCTTCCACATCAACCATAATGACAGGTCTTATGACAGAAACTCCACAGAGTCATTGATTTATGACATATATGAAAGCAGAACTTATGACTTATCATGACTTTTGGTAGTTTTCACTGAAAGTCAGTAAATATAATTCTCCAATAGAGGATTAAAACCAAATTTTGTTTCAGCTGAAATTTTTCAATTTTCCTTTCTCCAATCAAATTTTTAAAGCATTCTAACTAGCACTAATAGGCTAGACAATTGTCTTTTATTAGTGTGCCAAAGAAAGAAGAAATCTTTAAAATGCACTAAGAAAGTAAGTACTTAGCCTAATGAGATACACTGTCTTAACTAGCATGGTAAATTCATATATATATGTATTGTTGCATAATTTATTCAGTTATCAACTGTTCTCTAAAAACAGCTTTAACAATCTAAACTTTATAACACTGGAGAAAGTATATGATTTTTTAAACTTGAGCAATTAATATTTCAGTACCTTTGTAAAATGCCTGTGACACTATCTCATTGAAACTGTCTCCTACATCAGAATTTAAATAGAAGCATTGGATGACACATATGTTTTTATTTAAAAAGCCACACCACAAAATGTCACAGCATATTTTTCATATGTTTAGCAATTTTGATTTCAGTTTAATCACTAAAATTTTGATGAAAAGTTCTATGGTAAAAAATAATCAAGAATCTTACAGTAGATAGTTGCTGCTGTGTAAGAACTGAATTCACCCAACTGTACTGCACAACCCAAACACAAAGAGGCTGATCAATCAGCAGATAATCCCAACTTCAACATGTTGTGACACACAAAGCAGATTTCAGAAAACCTGCATATCTTGAGTTAGCAGCAACATGTCTTGATTTTCTCCCCAGTGCACGCACCACACAACGAGGTCACTTCGGAACAGTCAGCTGTTCAGGAAATACTCTCTGTGTGCCATAAAAGAAAGGACTCATTCATTTGTTCCTCAGCCTTTAACACCTAAACCCCTTATTTTTAAAGCCAGATATAAAAACAACCTGGCATGGCTATCATGCAGATATACCCAGCATAGTCTGTTGTCAGAAAACGCTGTCTGTTATCCTGCTAACCAATGTTTAGTTTGATCCAGGGTTGGGTTTTTTTTCTGTAAGAAGAGGTCAGGAAAAAATATCAACCTACAGTACAACTTAAAATTGCTTCTTCATCAAGACTATGCTTGACTTGAAATGAGCTCAGATATACTGTGACTACTGTTGCCAATGGAACCAATTATTTCAAAGCTACTTCAGGTATCTTAGTGCCAAACTGCAGTCCACAATATGGAGGTATACTAAACAGATAACCAGGATACAGCTGAAGTTCTCGTCTTCATTTTAATTGTTTCAGTATTGTTTTGGGGCGTGACAAATTAAATATCTAAAGCATCACATTCAGATGTAAAAAATCCGTCACGTGTAAACTGCACATAGGAAACAATCTCTTTAGTTGAACTGTGAATACTGCAATTGTCTCATTTTCTCATCAAAGCCACCGTTTCCTGAAGTGTCTGTAAAAGAAGTCAGAATTAAAATAAAAGTTCTAAATTACATCAAATTTATGAAATATTCTGGAAGAAATGACCAAATGTCCTGCTGCCAAGGAATTTATATCTGTAAGAGATCCAAGTCACTTTCCTGATTTCCAGAGACTTTCAAAGGAAAAAAGGGAATAAAATACCAACAACCTCCTAAAGCCAGCAAAAAAGAATGTAAAAGGGATTAGAAGTCACAGTTACTTGGGTCTCCAACACCTCCCAGGACAGAAGCAATATAACACAACTTCAAATCAATGTAGGAATGAGAAAGTTTTCTCAATCTTCAGGATCACTCTAATGACTTCTAATAAAAAAAGAGGAAACTGATACACTAATCCCTGATGCAATTCGTTGGAAAACTTTATCTTAGATTTATATCTAACTACTCCAATGATGCAAAAATTTTACACATGTGTTAATAACATTACAAACAGGCACAGAATTCCTGAAAAAAAAATAAAAATAGAAAGGAAAACCTTGTAAAAGCAATCTGACAGACTGCAATGCCATATCACAGCTAGAGTAAACTAGCTTAAAAGTATTTTTAAAGGTAATTTCTACAGTTACATGTAGTTGGAACTTACAAGAATTCAAAAGGTATTCTACTGCTTTGCCAACAAACCTAATCATTGCTTCAGAGACTGGATCAAGAAATGGAAGATGATGTTTTGCATTAGCAATGCCACCTTGAGTTTTGTGCTTCTCTTCCGGTAGTTCAATTAGAAGATTGAAATTTCCCTCCTAAATTAATTATTCTGACTGATGTTATATGAAGAAAAACTGTGCATGTTAATTCTAAGGATTAAAAGACTGTTATTTTTTAAGTATTTTCACATCAATGTAGTCAGATAAGCTCTAAATATAATGCATGTTATCATATTTGTTCTGTGTTTCCTCCCATATCAGGCTTAATGAAAGAAAGATTTAAAAGAATAAGTAGATAAGTATATAAAACCTGCCTCCTTACTGGAACAGGAGTCTTATTCCTGTGCTCTTCAGAGCATTGCCTTGTTTCATTTAGATGATGCCATGCTTTGGGCTTCCAATAATGAAAGTATTTCCATGTACAAAGAAAAAAGATATACATACATTTTCACATTGCATTTCATAAAACTGAAAAGGTTTTCGTTCTCCTAGTGTTCCTTTCCTCAAAGTAGTGGAAAAAAAAAAGGAGGATAAGAGCAGGAAAACAAATGTATAAGGCCCTAATACTGCCTCCTGAGGAATACCGCTTCTCACCAACTGGGTTTAACTCCATTCAGCACCCAATTTTTCACCCGGAGCAGCATACACCACCCAAGCCATGAGCAGTCAGTTCCTCCAGGAGAACGCTGTTGGAAACAGTGGAAAAAGCTTTCCTAAAGCCCAGGTAGGCAACATCCCCAGCCCTTCCCTTGTCCACTAGGTGGGTCAGCTTGTCACAGAAGGAGATCACCTTAGTCAAGCAGGACCTGCCTTTCATAAACCCATGGGCTGACTGGATCTGATCATCACGTGATGGCACCCCAGATGATCTGCTCCACAATCCTCCGCACCCACAGGCCTGTAGTTCCCCAGATCTTCTTTCTGGACCTTCCTGTAGATGGGCATCACATTTGCTAACCTCCAGTAAACTGGGACCTCCCAGACTGCTGGTAAATGGTGGAAAGTGGCTTGGTGAGCACTTCCACCAGTTCCCTCAATACCCTTTGGTCAACTGCATCCATCCCCATAGACCTGTGTGTGTCTAAGTGGTGTTCTAAGTGGTGTACTGGGTCACTGACCACTTCATCCCGGATTATGGGGGCTTCATTTGGCTCCCTGTCTTTCAGCTCAAGGGCCTGGGCACTCAGAGAACAACTGGTCCTACCATTAAAAACTGCAGCAAAGAAGGCATCTAGTGCCTCAGCCTTTTCCTTATCCTTGGTCATTATGCTTCCCCCTGCATCTAAAAGAGGATGGGGATTCTCCTTTTGCTATTAACATATTTATAGAAGCATTTTTTATTGCCTTTTACAGCAGTAGCTAAATTAAGTTCCAACTCGGGCTTTGGCCTTTCTCATTTTCTCTCTGCATAGACTCACAAATTCTTTCTAGTCTTGCTGAGCTGCCTGCCCCTTCTGCCATAGGCCATAGACTTGACTTTTCTTCCTGAGGTCCAGCCAAAGCTCTCTGTTCTGCCAGGCTGGTCTCTTCCCCATCGACTCAACTTACAGCACTCCAGGACAGCCTGCTCCCATGCCTTAAAAGGTTTCCCTCTTGAAGAATGTCCAGCCTTCCTGGCCTCCTCTGCTCTTCAGGGCTGCCTCCCAAGGGAGGTCAAAGTCTGCCCTCTGGAATTCTGAAGTGGCAGCTCTGCCTACCCACTCCCTACTTCCCCAAGAACTGAAAACTCTACCATTTCATGATCACTATGCCCAAGACAGCCTCCAACCTTCACATCACCCACAAGTCCTTCTCTTCTCCTTTTTGTTCACATATCCTTTAAGGATGGACTATGTAATTTAAAAAACCAAACCTATTTTAATTAAGCTAGAGATCATGGTATCACCACGAGTCTACACTTGCTCTGTGAGCAGACATTTCTTCTGATGTGCAGACAAGGTAGACATCTGGTACATCAAATGCTGCCAACAGCACAAGGGTTTTAGGTACTGTTACGCTGATAGCTGGAGTGTTGAGTACACATATATTCCTGAAGACTGCAGGAACAAGTGACTTCAGACATCTAGGTTCTTGGGAAGGCAAAGGATGATGTACCTCCCTCCTCCACTACTGCCTATTATTCTAGTTCCAAGTGGTGACCAGGTTCATTAATACAGGTCTTCTTCTACAGAAACAAATCATGTTTTTATTATTCTGTTTTTCGCTTGCTGGTTTTTCATGGCATTCCTGAGAGCTTGTCTGTGCTTTGTTGAATAAAATGAAAAAAAGGAAATATTTGGCAGATTCATGACTGTTAAAGATGCTGATCCTAATTTTAGAGATGCTCATTGTGCTTCAGTTTTTGATATAAAAATTAACAAATTCAGAAGAAGACCAAAACCCAACAAAAGAGGCGTTAGTAATATTGAGTTTACTGATATTCAAGAACAACATCCTGCAAGGCAGACTTCCTCAAGCAAGTGCTTATCCAGTATTTAATCAAGATACTATCCTGACTAAGCTTTTAACCTTGCCCAGTGTACTCTTCCTAAAATCCTTAGGTCATGCAAATGTGACTAACTTCTCAATTAATACCCCCTCTCTGTGACAAACAATATTTTCTTCCAATGAAACATATATATTCAGAAGATCCAGATGCTGGAAACCAGCTTCTTAAGACATCCAAGAGGAGGTATCTTTCTCTGTAGAAAGCTACCAGCAAACCCACTTCCCTTTTAACCTCATAGCCTTCCGTGTGACAGAAATGTTCTACATGAACTTTTTATGTACCATTGCTGTGAAGCACCTTCCTCTGACAGTATAATTGATCCACACACAAAAACTTAGTTCAATGCTCAGTGCTGCTCTAAGATGACATACTTCCACTATCTAAAACTGCACACCCACGCAGCAAAACTGCTATTTCAAACTTAAATCTGAGCCACGACGTACAGCAGGAGCACTGGTTAAACTTCCAGCCCCTGCAAACATCTGTTTTACAGTGACAGAATGAAACATTTAGCTCTACATAAGTCAGCCTTACAGCCTCAGTAGGGTTGTAGACTTTATCTAGCGTGCTCCTCTTTCAGCTTTGGAACAACTTGCACATCATCTGAGTATCACGATTATTTATGCTATTTCTGCTGCATTTCTTAGAGTTACCATAGTTCTACTATCTAAAACATTCCCTTTCATGAAGGCAGCAGCCAGGAAACAATGCTGATCTTTTAGACTGGCTTGCAATGCCACCATGACCGAACTCAAAAGTGGACTAGAGGTTGTTTTTTTTTAAATTTAGATCAGGAATGTGCTTTTGAAATAAAACTCCTGATCACTCCCACTTGCTATGTATCACAGAGCACTCTTTGGAGTACAGGCTGGATCCTTTCCAGATAAAATGCCAGGACTTGTGCCCCAGGAGTACATCTAACACTTTGCAGTTGTTCGTGGGTATTCAGTGCACGCAGATTAGACCTAGTTCAAAAGAAAAATCCCTGAAACGCAAACAGCAGAGAACGGCAGGTCCTCAGCACCAATTCTTTTGCTCTACAAAGCTGCTCCTGTTGCATCACAGCACTTGCCAACACAGGCATTGTCTTTACCAGGACCCTGTCAAAATCCAGTGCACCATCAAACGCATTCACTATCAGTGCTTCACCAATGCCCCGCATATGCTCGACTACCTAAAGCTAAAACTCAGGTGTCAGCCTAAACCAAAGGGTAGCAGCAGTGGCTGACTCCAGCTGATGACTCTTCTACCCCAGAAGGTTACAAGTTTTGCAGCAGGGATGTCACTTGCAACATGGACCTTGGGAGTGCTTCTGGTTTACAACGGGTCACGTCGAAAGGCACGACAACCAACCCCAGTTTAACTTTACAGATTGGACTATGAACTGTAGTATTTAACCTCTGTCAACATGAGGTTTAAGTAGCATGCAGACTGAAATCAATGTTATGCTTATGGAGGAGCTGAATTTGCAGGGAGGATACCACATCTTAAAATACAATTCATCAACGGCCAAACTAATCACACGGGGTGGGATTAACCTCCCCTGAATTTAACAGCCTCAAAGCAAATACCTACATCTGAGCTAATGATCTAAATTACCTTTGCAGTTACATAGACAAATAAGCATCTATAGAGGGAGGTAATTTTAGCCACACATCTTTAATTGAGACAAACTACCCGTTGGAAATTCTCCTTTTTCTCTACTCCTTCTAAAGGAGACTGGCTTAAATGCAGACATCTACACCACAGACATCAAAAGCTTGGGGAGATGAATCCCACCATTTGTGTTGTGTGTTAAATCCAAAAAGCACATTCTGAGCCAAGGCAGACCAGCATAAGTGAGCCCACCAATTATATCAACTGGTATTACAACAGAACTGGCAAGCCCAGTAGCTCAAAAAATGTTTTCAAGTAAAATTAAAAATAAATAAGTAAATACAGTGATAACATTTTAATCGGAGAGATTTTCATATAGGTAAAAATAAAAAATCATCACATAGAATGGGACTACATGGAAAGAAAAAAAGTGCTACAATTTAAGCTCACTAAAGATGGAAAAGTAAGTACAGTGGGCACCACTAAAAGGAAACATTTACCATGGCATAGTATAAATACCTCATTGCTGTATACATTCTAAATATAGGGAGAGAGTGGTAAATACCACAGTACAGTATGAGCATTTATTTACTTTAATAGAATTCACTATATTCTTTCAGACTAATGACATTGAGAAGGACAAAAAAAAGGAAAGTTGAAACATAGAATGAGAAATGCCAAGAGCAAATAAACCACAAATACAGTTAACAAATAGAAATCAGCTGTGTGGTATCAGCACAGAATGACAGAAAGGTATAGCTGAAAATGATCTTGGCTGTAGTCTATCTAGGCTCTTCCACTGGGTCTAAATCAAATGTGTGTATTATCCACATCTTTTTAAGTTAAAACTAATAACAGTAGTTTTTGAATAATACTTACTGTCATTTACTCTTACAATCATGAAACTCCAGAAGAAAAGAAGATTTCCTTCGTATGCAACCTAAACCTCCTCCCCTGCAAACTAACTTATGTTTTATTGCCAGGGGAAAAAAAAAATAATTAAAAAATCATTCTCTTTCCTGTAACAACCTTTATTTATTTCCCAGATTAATCAAATACAGCTGCTTTGTTCCTTCAACCTTCCTCATAAATCACATATTCTGTGTTTATAATCAATCCCATTAATATCTTTCCTTCTCTCTAGAATAGCTAGACCATTCTTAAAAAATGACCAAAACTGGACATTGCATTTCACACAGGGTCTCATAAGTTTCTCACAGAGAAGTCCCCTCTCAAAGAGGGCTGCCTCATATTATTATTTAACGCAGTGCAACTCTTGCATCTTTTTATTGCAGTGTTACCCCTAAATTTTATTCCTTTTATTTTACCCATTTGCTTTCTTCCTTATTCCATACCTTGCATTTAAATCCCGTCACGTTGATTCCAGGCCATTACTTACACTTGTCAAGTTCTTCTAATGTTGATTGTGTTCTCGAAAACAACCCCAACCTGTGTCCATGTTCATGTATTCTGCAGTTTTCAAGTGTGTTCTTTGCTCACACAAGTCATAACCTAAGTGCTTAATCAAAAAGGGGTGGACTCCAACAGTGTAAACACCATCAATCTTCTGCCAGTTCAACGGGGAGCTTCTGTCCATTTTCACTCACAAAAAAATAAGTCATGTGGAGAGCGTCAAAAACTTTGCAGAGTCAAAAATATGCCATCTACTACTTCCTGCTGATATCACAGAATCATAGAATTGTCAGGGTTGGAAGGGACCTTAAAGATCATCTGGTTCCAACCTCCCTGCCTTGGGCAGGGACATCTCCCACTAGAGCAGGTTGCTCAGAGCCCCATCCAGCCTGGGCTTAGAAACTTGCAAGGATGGGGCTTCCACCACCTCTCTGGGCAACCTGTTCCAGTGTCTCACCACCCTCATGGGGAAGAAATTCTTCCTAATGTCTCACCTGAATCTACTTGTCTCTAGTTTTAATGACTGGGTCATAAAAAAAGGTAATATAGATTGGCTTGACATGATCTCTTCTTGATGAAGACACTGGCAGTTTTCATCGCTTGGCTTTCTGTCACACTTAGGTGAGGCCTCTTCATCCACCCCAAAGCTGCTGAAGGAAGTCTACAGAAACTAATGATAATCAGCACATCTGAAATGTCAGTAACTTGAAAATGACTGAGATGCTCACATTGAGTCATTTGAGTTTGACAAAAATGTGGCCTCTGTAGTACCTGATGGTCCCTTACGGTGACCCAGAGACTACAAAAACTGATTCAGGAGTTGTTTGAACCACCAGACAACTCCCCTTGAAAGTACAAACCTAACCATGCTAACGAGTACTGAGTTAGTAGTATTCACTAGGACATACAAAGAAAGAGGACAGCTAAAATTGTTATAATTTTCCACTACCAAGAAAGTTAGGCATGTATTTTTCATTCGAGAACGGGTACCTGTCTAGAAATGAAATGGTAAGGGCCTTACATGCTACCATGTGGTAGGCTGGAGTTTATAGAGCTTCAAACTGGACAGAGATCCCTGAATAGACCTTGAGGTTTCAGCTAGTCTTTTGGAAAAAGAGTAAAAAGCAGGAAAACTGTGGCTTCTGCCTGGAAACAGGAAAGCGGTATGAGGCCAAAAATATTGTTCCCAAACACTGAATAAATTGCACCAATATTTAGAAGTATCTCCCTATGACAGTCTCATGTGTTTGAGCTTTTTGTGTTCAAAAAGTAAAACCAGGAATAGGAACCAGCAGACATGACTAATCACATTTAAGCCTGTGTGTACTCTAAACGTTAAAAAAACCTTGCTGGAATATTCAGCTTTCCAAGGTGTTCTGAAACAGTGCATTTACTTTGCTACCTTTTAAAAGCAGTGCATAAAGACTTTCTATTAGAACACGACTGAAAATCATCTATTCAGTTCTATATTCTGACATGCAGAGAAGAGAGGCAACGGTGTAAAAGCTGATCTTGATTTCTGCATTTTGTCCATTGTCAAAGTACAAATCACACACATTCATTACAAAGAGCATTCATGAATATTTACAGCTAATCACAAACTGACCAGAGCACAGGTCCTCACCTCCAATCCTAGTAGTAATTACCACGATAAACGAGCTGTCACTGATTGCTTCATTACAGCAGTTTTGGAGATGCCACTGAACATCCTGGGCTTCAAAGAGAAATGAGGCACAGTATCTCAAATACGTGTCCAAGTGACCACTTTGAAAGGATGACCACTGTGATTTGACATAACTGAACTTACTGCCAGAGAGCACTCAATCATCTCTGATTTCACACTACTGTTAGATATATCTTTAAACAAAATCTAAAAAAAAAAAGAGTTGAAAAATGTATTAAAGTAGTTCCTGACCATTCAGACACGCAACACGGAGTTTAGGACAAATATATTGTGATATGTATCACGTAGCCCAAATTCTGGATTTATTGAGTGAAGCAGTCTCATTATCTTCCTTCATAAGAAAGTAAAAACTGTCCTTCTCTATATAGAAAAAGAAGATAGAAGACTAACTATTATAGGTACTCATGCCAAATATGAGGTTGAGGACTACATTTATAGATAACAGGATAGATACATATCTAGCATTACAATGCAAGTATGTTGAGATTTACTTTTTTTTTCTCATTTAAACAAAAATAAATCTTAAGTTAAAGAAGACTCACAGGCAGATACCATGAAGATGACAGGCTACATGGAGATAGTTTTATAAATCTCACTTATTCTTTCTGTGTTCGGCTCATATTTTGTATTTAAGCTCTGATTCTGCTACTACTGATTAATTTTAATACTCTTTTTGATATGGGGGATGAAGAAGTTCTCTGACAGTAAAAATAAAAGATGAACAGTGTCTGTCCTGTGTTTTTAATTATTTTGAGAAGGCTCCCTTAAAGCTTTGAGACAGTGAGCCTTTCTGCTACTTTCCACTTTCAGTTTCTTTACTTGGAGTTGCTTAGTTGTTGTTGGCATTACATCAATAAAAGTCATTCTGTGGACTTATCCACTTGCTTTCTTGGCCACTTCACATCACACAATCCTTTGCTAAAACTGCCAGTGAGAATAAGAGCATAAGTCAACGTCACTCTGTTCTTTGATGCAGTGTCTAGTAGACTTTGCGCACAGGCAAAGGAACTGGAGAACTTCCACCAACCTTTGAAGTGGAGCAGAAAAGTGGAAAACCAGAGGGGAAAGCAGGCAGGTTCACTCTGAAAAGAGCTGCTCTATTCTTGGCACCCAAAGTGCTCTCCAGCCGCTTAAGGGATTCCACAAACCAAAGTCCTCTGCTCGAAAGGAATGGCAATTGTTTTTAACCAAGCATCCCTGAAGAGTTTTGGCAGAACAGACAAGATACACTAAACAGAGCCATGAAAAAGTTTTGTCAGAAAGGTCTAGGAAATTTAATAGGGCATTTCTATTCATCACGGAAAAAATTCACTAAAATGTATGGGTCCACTACAAGGCCCTTCTTTATGTTTCCTAACGCTGTTTCAATTCTCCCAACTATACTACAGACAGAAAAATCTCAGCTGGGTACTGACAGACACAGAGAAACTGCTACCTCCAGACTTATGCAGATCACAGGATCTAAAAGCATCAAAGAATAGTTAATTATTTTTAAGCCCTGTTCAGTCACTATGTCATGACATGTACAACACTTTGTGATTATCCATTGCAAAATCTCTATCCGCTAGTGGATTCCTATGATCCAAAGTCCAATGATCTATATTTAAATACAACAAGAATTTGCCTGAGGAAAACTGAGATGAATCTAAATGAGAAATATTTACAGTCGCTCTTCATTTTCTTCTTCTGAAGCCCTCGTGAAGTTATTGAAGTGGAGAGGCAAACCTTCAAGCCTCCCAAATATAAAGGCCCCACAGAAGTCATGAGCCAGTCATGGCTTTGAAAGGAATTATGTGGTATCAGCACTTGCAATACACCACTATCAAGGTTTTTCAAACTAAGTCATTCAGAGGTATCACACCAGCACAAAGTAAGATTAATAAAACTTCTTTTTTTCCCCTGTGAACAAAATATGGATCAAATACTGCTGCCAGATACACATCCATAATTGCCCCTAAGAATCACACAGCTATACTAAAGAAATTATTCTAATCTGAACTTTTTCAAAAGTACCTCTAAAAAGATTGTGTTTTCTTCACAAGGTTTCCAAAATGAAACTTGATAGAAACAAGGCACAAGCTTTACAATGGCATCCCTCACATCTGTCAGCAGGATATGGCCAAAAGAAGACTAAAAATAATTAAGTAAGTAAAGACTTCCTTGCCTGAAGGGACACTGCTGTTCTCCAGTTACAGTAATTACAAAATGCAGCTTGTGGCTGGGTGCCAAGAAATACCAGTTTGAAATGCACTGCTCTCGGTCATGCTGGGAACCTAAACATTTTTCAGTACAGCAAAGGCACATCCCCAGAATCAGGATCTGGCGTAAGCTACGTGGCTTACTCCTTTCTTTGGGAAAATATGTATGAAATCAAGGAATGGATACTAAAAGAATGGCTTAAAATAGAATGCATTATAAATTATTAATCAGAATTTCTTTTGTAAATGGAATTCCTAATGGGTCCTTTTACTTTGCAGAGTCCAACAGTTTGGAATATAAAGGAACTAGCAACTTCCACTATCCATATAATAATGATATTGGCCATGATAATAACTGATTTTCATTAATAGGTTCACAGATATTAAGGTGCAATGTTACCAGTGAAATTATCAGGAATAAAAAAGTTTTTTTGCAAATTCAGTCCATGGTACACAAATAGTGCTTAGAAAAAAATATTAAGAGGTTAGGCTCTGTAGGGTTATGGTGCCTAAAACAAGTTTTTCACGTTTTATTACTACTTTGCAATCTAGTAAGATTTTACTGGTGATGCAATAAACCCCCTTCTAACTCAATAACACAGAACCTGGCCTTCCACACCAATCCACAACAAACTAATGTGCTGAGTTCCTGATTTAGTTGCAGTCTCTTCTATGATACTTATGTAAGAACGGGATTGATGGCAGCAGAGTGCATAAGGCTGTCTAAAGTCAATCTCCCACGTAACAAGTTTAATCACAGGACTAATGTATTGCCTTCTATATTCCAAGACTGTCACATACATTAACAGGTATATGCCAAAGCACGATGGTTCTTATTTTTTGTCATACAGGCTCAGTCCTGGCCAAGGGAGGCTGGGCAGGCACAGCCAGTTCCAGCACGATGGAGGAAGGGACAGGGACACCAGAGCAGCCACTGAGCAGCAGAACCACACCAGCACACTGCTCAGCTCAGCCAGTTGGTTTCAGTTCTCAGTACTGTCTTGGGTAGCTCTTCCATATGGATGCACCTCAAGTGTGTAGGTGGTGTGAAGGCCACACTGGTGTGAACAGCCCAAGGTGAGAAATGTGGAAAGCGTGATAAGTGTTGTTCAGGTGCTTTGGAAGGGCATTATCCCTCGCTGCTCCCTTTCCAGTGCTGTTAAATTCTAGCACACACCAAAACCCCAATATTCCTTACTCTTTTCTTTAAGATGAAACAATTGTGTACAGCATATGGCAGGATAAACATACATGCATTTTCATAAACTATTCATTATAACCTCAAGAAAGACTTTTTTCCTGTTTATTTTTTTTTTCCTGTTTAAGTCATAATGTTGACAAATCAAAAACTTTCTCAGCATTGAAGGAAGAGGTCTAGGAAAAAATGACCTAATATGCAGTCATAAGGTCACATAAGGCCACTGCAGAGCAGTTAACTGAATTTGTTGACCTGCTGTTCCCTACAGAGGAGCTGATGCAGGTTCTCACTCCAGAACCCTTCTATATAGGGAAAGATACAGAAGGTAAGTCAAAGGATCCATGTCAGAGAAGAAAGGTTAGATGAAACTGAGAATATTAACAATACCAAATTGCCAGGACCAGACAATATCCTTCAAGAATCTGGAAGAACTTGACCTTGAAACTTCTGAATTACTGTGTGGTACACAACCTCTTTCTAAAATGGCCTTGTTACCACAGTAACAAAAAACCCCACATGGGTGTTAATCTTTTAACAAGCTTCCAGTAGGTCCTAAGAAACTGCAGACTAAAAACTGACTTCCATTGGGATGTTCTCACAGGCACAAGTTAAAAAACCAAATTAAATGTATGGATAATATGAATTCCTCCCAAGTATATTAGACATTGAAGGTGTCAGCAACATGTGGGGTTAAGTAAAGAACAGTAAGTACTGTACAGTTTTTACAGTTAAGTACAGTAAAGGGTTAAGGACAACTAAACCTTATACAAAGTTCCTAAATTATTTTAAAATTAATAAATCAACAAAATTAAGCTACAGTGAGATAAAAATGTGATAAAAACAGATTTCAGAATCATAGAATCACAGAATGGTAGGGGTTGGAAGGGAAGTCTGGAGATCATCAAGTCCAACCCCCCTGCCTACGCAGGATCACCCAGGGCAGGCCACACAGGAACAGATCCAGGGGGGGGTCTTGAAAGTCTCTAGAGAAGGAGACTCCACAACCTCTCTGGGCAGCCTGGGCCAGGCTCTGTCACCCTCACAGTAAAGAA
>WUAM01000383.1:3744804-3764578 GCA_024336885.1 Actenoides hombroni
ATCTTAAATATAAGTAAATAAATACTATAGTATGATAAAATGATTGGGAACCTAGCAACCAGATTCTGTGGAAGGGCTGCTGGTAGCAATCAGCTCTCCCAGGTCACATCTCCATGATAAGATTTTTAAATTAAAAAAAAAAATGGATCGGTGTGGAGAATATTTCCTGGGGATAGCATGTCTTCTGAGAGAAGACAGGGTAGGAAGCAAAGGATACAATTTCTTTTTCATAGTTGTCGGCTCGAAGTGCACTGAAGGGGAAAAGGTGACTTATCCTTTTGTAGAGTCTTCTTCCAAATTTCAGCCACTGAAATCTGGCTACACTGAAACTGGTGAATCCTACACTACATAGAACACATTCCCAAATTAATTCATTAACTGAGACTGTTTGCTCTGTACTGCTCTTTTTTGGCTCCGAGTTCTTTGCCTTTTATTTACTCATCATTATTTGACTCAGTACCCTCCTTTCGGGTTCCTAACTCTGCCTTCTCCATATTCTGGCATTGCAGGAAAAAGCACAGGGAGATTGTGAAGGCTGTGCACACAGTGCTGTATTTCTACTTGGCAGAAGCTGTAACTCCTCCCCTCTCCAGTTTCTCTGATGGCAAGAGGCAACAGCTCATGCTGAGCACTCAGCAGTCTTGACCCCTCTAGCAAGGTGTGGATCAATTCGTTGTTGAGGTAGCAGCCTGACATAAGGCTGTAGAATGAGGGAGAAGAAAATTATGGTTATCTTGATTTGGGTCTTACAATGTTCTTTTTTGGTTTTGCTTTGGTTTGGAGGGGGCTTTTGTGTGTTGTGTTTTGTTTGGTTGGTTGGGTTTTTTTGTTTTTTGGGGCTTTTTTTTTCCATGAGGACAACTCTCCAGTGCAGCAAGGTATCTATTTTCAGCTCTGGTTAATAGTATCAATGCAGCCAACAGGTAGATAGATGATTCCAATAGGTAGATAGTTTCCAAATGCAAGGCTAATTCTGAACAGCACTGAATTCCTTCAGCTCTCAGTGATTATAAGGGATTGTCCAACACCTCAGAGGTCTTATTTTATGAAAGTATCAGCTATTTCATCTGCACTGATTAATATCCACGGAGGATAAATTCTGAACAATCTCAGTCTCCAGAGGATTCCCTATGCTGAGTAATGACTATTTTCCTGGGTAAACTTTGCCAAGACTGGGACCTTAGAAAAGCATTTAGGGCTCTAAAAGGCAGTATTTGCTCACATCAATTATGCCATTTTACAGCCAAAGTTCCAGAGTGCTGCTCACGAGTAAGAATTGCAGTTCGTCCATCATTAGGAAAGCTATAAATAAATAAATGCTAAAATATAAATACACAGGCATATTCTTAATGCTGCAAAACAGACTTTTGAGAAGTGTGCTAATAATTTAGCCTGTTCTTAATGAAACCCTTCAGAGCAGTGTTGGAAGAATTTTGCTTGATACAAGTGGAAAAATTGTGCCTATTAACCTGATGGGGAGGTCACTCCAGGCAATGTGCTTGGATGTGTGTTTGAGAAGCTCTTCATACAAAGGAGAACCGCTCAACAACAGTAAAATACAAATGTCACTTACAACAGCAAGAAAACCAAATAGGGAAAGACATTTAAAGCTCAAGAAAATCAAAGAGGGAAAGACATTGAAAGGACTTCAGATTATGTTTACATTATTTTTAGGCATTTCTTCTTTTGAGTGAAGAGTGCTGTGTGTTTAAGGAGAACAGAGTCTGCATGACACAGTGAATAAATGTAAACTGCTTTTGTATTTAAAGCCCATTGTGAAAGACATTCAAATGCAGAGTAAAACTGCCCATTATTTTCTTCCTGCCCTTAACTGTGAAAATGGTGATGACTTTATTCATATGAGGACAATTTTTCCACTTCACACAAGAACTCTGTGCAAGAAGCTTGCCCAAACAAGATGCCCTTTCATTACCTTTAGCATAACCTTACAAACTGGATTCTAAACTGGAGAACTGTCCGCAGCGAGCCACGAAGCCCTGCTCCCATTCATTTCAGCTTTCACTGCCAGGCTTCCCACCCTTCCAGACTTCAGCTTCCTTCCCTGGTCCTGCTCTTAGACACGAAGGAAACTGCCAAATCCCAGTTTTGTAAGAGAAAGAGGAAAAGTCCCATTCCTTCCTCAGTGGGTAAAGAGGAAGGGTTTTGAAAGGTCCCCAAGGGAGCTGAGATGCTGCGAGTCCATGGGTGGATCGCTCCCTCTGCTGGCCAGCGTGCAGGAGCGTTTTCTGATGGGCTAAAGAAGGAACCTCGATACAACTGGTTTACTATCGATTATTATTTGGACTGCCTCAAAAGATGGGTGGCCAGTAGATCAAGGGAGGCGGTTCTGTCCCTCTACTCTGCTCTGGTGACACCCCATCTGGAGTTCTGCATTCATCTCTGCAGCCCCCAACACAAGGAGGATATGGATCTATAGGAGAGGGTCCAGAGGAGGCCCACAGAGGACAGGCTGAGAGAGTTGGGTCTGTTCAGCCTGGAGAAGAGAAGGCTCCAGGGAGACCTTATTGTGGCCTTCCAGTATCTGAAGGGGGCCTGCAGGAAAGCTGGGGAGGGGCTGTTACAAGGGCTTGTAAGTGGTAGGAGAAGGGGCAATGGTTTTAAATTAGAAGAGGGTAGATTTAGATTAGACATCAGGAAGAAGTTCTTCACTATGAGGGTGGTGAGACACTGGAACGGGTTGCCCAGGGAAACCTCACCCTTGGAAGTGTTCAAGGCCAGGCTGGATGGGGCTCTGAGCAACCTGCTCTAGTGGGAGGTGGCCCTGCCCATGGCAGGAGGATTGGAACTACATCATCTTTAAGGTCCCTGCCAACTCAGTGCATTCTGTGATTCTATGATTCTATGATTTATGATCACTTCTCGTAAGAATTCCTAGAAATGATGAGGTATTACATCATGAGATCTGTTCCTGTAGCACTGCAGCACGCTGGCTGTGCTGAGACACAGAGCATCGCTGAGCCTGCAGAATAAACAGACACTCCGGTATTTCTCAAGGCCTGCCTGTAGCAGAGCCCGCTGGTGTTGCTAAGATGGGTTGTTATGCCACAACCTCCTGGGCACAGGGACTACCTCAGGGCCAGGATCCCAAAGGGCATCCTCAGAACAAGGCTGGGGGGCGGTGTGGTGGGCGGGGCCCGGTCCCCGTGGTGTCACAGGGCCAGCACCTGGCAACGCAGCAGTCACAATGCCAGGGGGCAGTAGAAGAGGCAGCATCCCCCCTGTCCTGCTGCCAGAGCTGGCCCCGGGGCAGCCCCAGCACACCCCAGAGGAGGTCCTGGAGGAGCCACCAAATTACTGGGCTGGGGCTGAGGGAGGAAGAGCGGAGGCAGGACAAGGCTGCTGGAAATGAGAAGAACCACCAAGCCCTGGAGGTGCCTAAGGCTGTCAGGCTCTATCAGCTGGAGAGAAGTGGCAACACCAAGGGAATAATTCCTTATGGAGGAGCCCTGCAGAGCTCACCATCCTCATCCCCTGCGGAGCCAGGGGCAGCTGCCGTGAGAAATGGGATGTAGAGAGTTTGCCAGGGGTCCCAGTGCTTTGGAGAACCCACTGGTGCCTTGCCAGGCACAGGCAGAATTCTTGCCCCAAAGGCCGATGAGGCTGGGGGCATTTGGCCACTCTGGGAAGCCGTGGAGATGGCTTCAGGTTGAGGCAGGATAGGGCTTGGGCATCTCCTGAGAGGTGTGACCAGCCGGGGGGAGCAGGGGACAGGTCTTGCTCACATGCTCAGGGAACAGCCGATCGCCAGCTCTGGGGTCAGGAAGGAATTTTCCCCCGGGGCAGATTGGCGCTGGACCCCGGGGGTTTTTTGCCTTCCTCTGCAGCATCGAGCACGGCCACTTGTCAGGGAAGGGCTCCTCTGCTCCCCCGGGGCTGGTCACTGCCTGCTGCTCGTGCACCACGAAGGTGGCCCCTTGTGTCTTGTAGCTGGGGGAAGGCTTTTTTTTCCCCAAGGTCACTGGGGTTTTTTTTTGCCTGTCCCTGCAGCACTGAGCACGGCCCATGGCCAGGCCTCCTTTGGGCCACTTGGGCCAGGTGCCTGATGTTTGTGCTCCACAAAGGTGGCCCTCGTGCCCCGCATCCGGGGGGAGGAACCTTTCCAGACTCCCAGGGATGGGGAGGCTTCTTGGGCTCCTCGGGAGGTGCTTCTTTTCCTCTGTAGCACTGAGCACAGCCCCTTGTCAGGTCTTCTTTGGGCCACTTTGGCCAGGTCCCTGCTGCTCATGCTCCATGAAGGTGGCCCTCATGCCCCGCATCTGGGGGGAGGAAACTTTCTAGACTCCCAGGGACGGGGAGGCTTCTTGGGCTCCTCGGGAGGTGCTTCTTTTCCTCTGTAGCATTGAGCACAGTCCCTTGTCAGGGCTTCTCTGTGTGTTTTTGGTTCAGTTCTTGCCTACGGCTCTTGCACTTCCAGGCACCACTTGTGCCCTGGCTCTCTCATGCTCTCTTGCACAGTGCAAGCTCGCAGTGGGAGGGAGCTCTGCTCTTCCCTTGGTTCCATTTTCCCAGGAGGATTCTGGCTTCTGCACAACAGCCTCTGCTTGAATTGGGTCCAGCCTTGCTGCCCCATCTGGAGCTGCCACTTTTCATCTCTGAGTACAAGCCGAGTGCCGGGCAGGCATGAGAGCATTCTTCATGTGTCACTGACCAAGAAGCAGAGCGGCAGAGCAACTTTCGGAGTGCAAGAAGTGTGCTTGTCATTGATGCTCATCATTGATACACGTCATAATGTGGAAAACACCCCATGGTACCAGACGTTTCTTCTTTTTGTGTGTGGTTGGTCCCTATCCTCATTCTTCACATCCTCACTCTTATCAGGCCCTCCTGGGCCTGTCTTTCTGCTGCTACTTTCTGCAGCTCTTTGACTTGCCTTTGCCAGGCTGCAAAGGATGGGTTTTTTTCCAGCTAAACTGAGGAAGGCCTCAGCCTGCTCCTGGCTGCACATGCACCTTGTGCCTATGCCTGTGAGCACTGGCTCTGGAACAGGTTCAGAAAAATAATATAAAATAGAATATAATAAAATAAGATCCTGTTTCCACTTGTAACCTCTGTGTTCTGTGTCCTTGAGAGTGTGTTTGGAACTGAAACGCCCCTGCCCTTCCAGACAGGTCACAGTCTCGTCACTACTTGGCTCATGGGGAGCGCAGGGAACAGAACAGACCAGCACAGCTCTGCTGGGCTGAAGCCTGACCCAGGCCTGAGGCCTCCAGCCAGGAGAGCAACTTTGTGCAAGGCAGGTCCCAGGCCAATCCAGGAGACAGGGGCAGGGATGGGCACAGCTCCAACAGGGCTCAGGCAGGCACTGAAGGCCCCAGGCTGAGCTGAGACACATCCCCTGGGCCCTTGGCAGGAAACAGTGGGGTGTGGGGAGGCAGGTTCCAACCATCGAGGCCTATGAGCATCCCCAGGACCCTGACAGAAATAAGACTTCCACTGCTCAGATGCTCTCCTTGAGACACTGATGCTGGGCTACTTGGGAGACCAAGTATTGGGCCAGATGGACCTTCTCTCTGAGGGAGTGCTGCTGTTCTCAGGCTCTTCTATTTTAGCATGTTTTTCCACAGGAAACAGCTCAAACGTTTCTGAAAATGAGTGGAAAAAGGAAAAAGAATCTGTGGGGCGATGAACAGGTATTGCTCACCTCCAAAAGATTCAGTCAAGGAGCACATCCTGCTTCAGACTGAGAGCTTGATCTTTGAGCCTCAAGAATGTCACAGGTGTGGGGTTTTGCCATTTGTGCTCAAAACAAGAGCACAAATCAATGCAGGACTTCTTTCCAAGAAGAAAACCTAACCATAAACAGTATAGTAGCAAATGTCTCTTGGTGAATTGGTATGGAATGGTGAGGAAATCCTGCATGATTTCTGTGCCCCTGTAGAGTTCATGCTGATGGAACCAAATGCCTTTCTTTCGCCTCTGACACCGCCACGATCAAATGGTGTAAACGGCCTTATTTACACCATCTGAAGGTCCACACCAGTTTTGGCACCAGCGTACAAAATGACAAAGATAGTACCTTCCTTAGTCTCTCAGTACTCAACAACAAGCAAGACTGTAGAGCTAGAACTTGCATCCACACAGCAGTGGTGCTTTTTGCCAGGAGCCAAGAGAGCTGAAATCCCACGGGCTCCTACAGAAACTCTGAGCATTGTCTTAAAAAAATCAGAATTCAGCATCTTGCATCTCAAATCCCTACTTGCTCTGCGGGGGGAAGCTTTGCTCAAAGAGCATTTCCATTTGATATGTAAAGTCTAAAGAGTACATCACGGTTAAGAAAGAAACTAGACAAAATGTTAAAAACAAAAGCTGTTCATATAAACATGCTTTTTTTTTGGTGCCTAAACATATTTTCTGTGAGACACCTGGGCCCAGATTTATTTTGCTTTTCTGGTTTTAAAGGTTTTTTTCCGTGATTCTCAGGGGTCCTCTGAGTCAAAACCAAAACCAGATACTGCTGCCTTTTATAATTAGATCGAAACAGATTAAGCTGGATATTTATTTTGTGCAGGTTGTTTAAAATAATTAACATCAAAATGATCAGAGGTAGTCTTTGAAGTTCATCCCACTGGAATTTCACACTGGCATTGGTACTACTGGTTCTCTGAGCAGACTGGCAACAGTTCAATACAGTTAAGAGAATAAGCATTAAAAAGTAAGAGGATGAAGACACATTTAAATGAAAATTTAACACCTTATAAATACAGTGAAATCTGTGCCACTAATTTTTTTGATGTAAATACATTTAGGGTGTATTTCTTACATGAAACTATGTTTATCCTTTCTTCCTTCCTTCCTTCCTTCCTGCCTTCCTTCCTGCCTTCCTTCCTTCCTAAGGGTTGCCAAGGAGAGTTTTGCAGTCAGATGCAGTGAACCTGTGCACTACTGTGCTTCCAAACCCTTCAGCTGCCATCTCTACTGAAGGAGAGGAAGTCAATGTATCTGTATCCAGCTGTAGGATGGCCATTAAATTGTTACTCCAGTCATGACTCAGAAACCTGTGATTGCATGTCCAGACTGTGCATGGCTCCCACATTTGGAAAGATAACACAAAGCATGGCATAGTAAAAAAGAATTGCAACAAGGACTTCATGAGGCCCACTGACCTTTATATTCTCTTGCCAGCCATTTCAACAAGCAAGAAAAGATGAATGTTTCACCCTTGCACAACCAACCAGGTGAAAGTTTAAAGAATTAAAAGCAAAGTCACAATTAGAAGGTAGGAAAAACAGCAATGTGTCTGAGTGCTGGGGCACGGAGAGGATGAGGAACAACAGAAGAATGAGATGTAGAATTGAGTTCACTTTTCATCCGCCAAAGAAAATAAAAGTTTGAAGTACACTTCAAAACTGATTTAATTATACTCTGTAAAGGGCTGAAAATTACTTTGTTTCAATAAGTGAAATTGGACTATAGAGACACATGAAAATATTTTTATATTATTATTTATATAGCACATATATTATTTATATGTCCTTAATTTAGAAGTTATTCCCAGAGGACTTTAAAATTAGAGGTGGACAGATGTCTCAGTTTCACCTGGGATATTTAAACTTCACTTAGGTCTGGTGATATTTTTTCTAATGTAGGTTTTATCTCATCTTTATCTCAGTGTTAGTATCTTAGATCATAATCTAGGTGCCCGTGTTAGCAGCTTAGATCATAACCTAGGCGCTTAAACTGACCTGTGAAAACCTACAGTTGTCTACACAGAAGAAATGGGTGGGATGATAAGTGTGCATTTTGATCAAAGGCTGCTTTTCACTGAGAAGGTTACCCTGTTACAAATTTTGATAGGGTATGGGATCATATAAGATAAAAATGTTAGCATGGAGGCAGCCGTACCAGTAGAAAGGCGTAACAGTATATTGCTATGAATTATTTCCCTTATTTGAAATAAGATTAATATATTAATATAGAATAACTGAATACAACACGTTTTGGCTTGGCTTTTTTAGTTTTTTGCTACATATCCCATACTGGCAAACGTATCAACCGACGGCTAAGGGCTCCTTCGGGGCTCTTTTTTGGGGGCTTTTGTTTGCCGGGAGAGCGGCTCGCTTCCGCCGAGGGCCGGCAGCCTGTGGGCGGCAGCTGAGGCGCTGCGGGCGGAGCGGCACCGCCGGCGGCCATCCCCCCTTCCGGGCAGCGCGGCGCGAGGGCTGCGCGGCACGCGGTACGTCTGCCACCGTCAGCGGCTCCTCCGCTGCAGGGACCGCGCTGAGATCTCCCTGTAGGCCCACAGCTGAGGGGGTGGGCTCTGCCACAATGCGGGGTACTTGCCTCAGGAATAAAACCACTGCTGCTTCCGAGGAAGCCCCAGTGGTGTCTGGTGCATCCATCCAGACAGAACTGATAAGAGAGGAGACCTCAATCCAGACGGTAGCTGTAGGCATTGCCCAAACTCTGCTCCTGGTGAAAAGTGAAGTTCCTGCACACGGTGTACACACGTTGATGACCTCAAACATCAGCTGTCAGAGTTACGAGAAACTGTTGAAAGACTGCTCAGTATCAGTAGAGCTGAGATGGAGATGATAGGTCTTTTCATAAGCACGTTCCTGTTGAGGACACCTCCACGAATGAGACACCGTGGACACTGGTGACCCAAGCAAGACTCCCCTTCAGTCTTCACCTACCACAATTACAACCACAACCAGATACGAGGTTTTAACAACCACAGACACCCATGAACAAGGACTGCAGGAAGTGACTGTAAAAGCAGCACACAGTAAACACTGCAAAAAACTTGACGAGTGCTTGTTGTGGGTGACTCTCTGTTAAAGGGCACCAAGTCACCCATCTGCTGACCTGACAGACAGTCATGAGAGGCCTGCTGCCTCCCGGGACCTAAGATCAGAAATGTTACTGAAAGGGTGCCACAACTGATCAAAAGCATGGACTACTATCCCCTGTTACTCTTTCCTGTCTGCATGAATGACAAAGCAAACCATAAGCTGATCAGAATCAGGAAGGACTATAAAGCCCTAGGGGTTCAGATAAGAAATATTGGTGCATGAGTCCTCAGTGTTACCAGGGGAGGAAAGGGGGTGGTTAGAAATAGACATATAATGCACATCAACTTCTGGCTATGTGGATGGTGCCATTGAGAGGGCTTTGATTTTTATGACAGTGGGACATTCTTCAATGAGTGTAACCTGTTAGGGAGGGGTGGAATACACCTGTCTGGAAAAGGTAAGAGAATGTTTGGTAACAGGCTGGCCAGCTTAGTGAAACCAGCTTTAAACTGAAGGATTTGTGGGGTGGGGTCCAAACTGGAAATGTTTATGTCAATGCATCCACCTGGGGAATAAGCCACATTGACCAGACTTGCCACAAATGCTCCTTTGCTACCTCCAAAGCCAAGAACCAGAAGGCAAACCATCCAGGAGCTTTGACTATGATATATCCTCCTACTCTCCTCCAGGGAAACCTGCATGCTTGACCAACTCTCTGAAATGCCTATACACTAACACATGCAGTATGGGGGACAAACAGGAAGAACTAGAGATCTGTGTGCAGTTGCAGGGTCATGATCTCACAGCAATTACTGAGACATGGTGTGATAGCTCGTACCACTACAATGCTGTCATGGACAGCTACGTACTGTTCAGGGAAGATAGGCCAGCAAGCTGGAGTGGTGGAGTGACTATGTGAAGGAGCACCTCAAATGCACCAGACTCTGCCCAGGAGAGGATGAAGAACCTGTTGAGAGCATAGGGGTAAGAAATAGGGACAGACTAACATGGATGACACTGTTGTGAGTATTTACGACAGACCACCTGATGAGGATGAAGAGGTCAGTGAGGCCTTTTACAGACAGCTGAAAGCAGCCTTACAGTCACAGGCCCGGGTCCTCATGGGGAACTTCAACCACCCTTATATTTGCTGAAAAGGTAACAGAGCTAGACACACTCAGTCCAGGAGATTCCTGTAGAGCTTTGAGGATAACTTTATGATACAAGTGGTAGAAGAATCAAAGAAGAGAGGTGCATTGCTGGATCCTGTATAAAGAAACAAAGAATGACTTGTTGGGGATGTGAATGTTACGGGCGGCCTTGGACATAGTGACCACAAGATGGTGGAGTTCAGTATCCTGTGTGGAAGGAGTAAAGAAATAACTAGGATCACAACCCTGGACTTCAGAAGAGCTAAGTTTAACCTCTTCAAAGATCTACTCAGTTGAATACCATGGGTCAGGGCTCTACAAGGTAGGGGTGTCCATGTCAGCTCGTCAGTATTCAAACACTACTTCTTCCAAGGTCAGGATTGGTGTATCCCTATGAGTAATAAATCAAGCAGAGGAGGTAGGAGAGCTGCATGGAAGAGTAAGGGTCTTCTGGAAAAACTCAAAGGAAAGAAGGAAATTTACAGAATGTGGAAAACAAGACTGACCACTTGGGAGAAATATAGGAACACTGTCAGAGAAGGTAGGGATGCAACGAGGAAAGCTAGGGCCCACCTGGAATGGAATCTGGCAAAGGGCAACAAGAAAGGTTGTGCTTCAGACCTTAAATGCACAAAATATTTTGCTTCCTTATCTAAAAGTCAAATTCACACATTTTCTGCTCATTGCTCTACAGTCCCCAGTGCAGGAGGTATACAGCAAACTGATCTTTCTGCCCCTCCCTAGACTTGTGTGTTCACATAGATGTCCCCAACAGACAGGCTTCCTGGGGGTGAGGTTTGCTGTTCATGCAAGGGTCACCTTCTGTCTGATCTGCCAACTCATGGTTGTGGAGCTGGCTATTAACACTGTGTAGCTGATGACAGCATAGGTGCAATTTTTGCTTCAGAACAATAACATATCTGCAGCAGCTAGATGCCTCAGCAGCAGAATTCAAGGTTTTATTTTTGCTTTTTTTCAATCTGAGTGTTCGTGCTCCTGGGCCTGAGTTTCTCAAGCAGGATTGAATCTACTAGGGAAGGGACTAGGAAGGAAGATTTCCCCAAGACTTTAAGGAAAAAGGATACTGTGGAAGAGAGGAGAAGGATGTAGTAGGCTTTCTGTCTCTCTCAGACTTCAGAAAAACATATTTGCTCAAGTTTTCTGAGATGCAGAAATTAGTCTACAGGGAAAGAGTTGAAACAAGATCACACTGACCCACAGATGGAAATACCGCAAATACAAGCCCAGAAAGAGTATATACATGTCTATGTATATATGTCTATTTGTATCTGTCTATATATGTCTGTCTATTTATCTATCAATCACTTAAAAATGATACTTTCATAGCAACATCAGAATTACATCTGAAATCAGACCACCCAATGCCTGCACCTTGGGCTGATAAAAATCACCCTCACTTCAATCAGTCAGCTTCTGCAACTGCCACTGGCATGAACCACTTAGTGAAGATGAGCCATGGTGGTTATCTGCATGTCAGTCTCTCCATCCAGGCATTTGTTCATTTACTTTCATAATTTTTATGGCTTTTTTGTTACGGGAAAGTTCTCTGTGAAGACATGTCAGTGAAGCTTGCAATGAGAGAGGAAAAGCAAGTAATCCCCAGTGGGCAATATTTCAGCTCCTGCTATAAAAAGGTATTAATTCAATTACATTAAATATATGGCACACAAGAATAGGGGTCAGGGTCAGTGACAGGAACAAAGTGACGGGAGCTAGTGTCTTATTAGCATGGTAGTGGTGAGAGAGAGAGAGAGAGAAGGAAAACCAATGACACAGTAGAAAGCACCCCTTTGGACAAGTATTTGGGACTGATCTACCTTTAAGATTGTTGCTGTGTAACCTTCTAAAGTAATTTATAATCACACAAGAATCTCCCATCTGACTTAGCTTCTATTTTTATTGCTGCTTTTCAGTTACTTCCTAAACTGATGTGGTTTGCTGCCCTTTTTGTTTACCAGTGTCTCCAGTTTATCTCCTCTTTATCATATTTTTTTTCTTGATAATTGTGAATAAACATAAATGTTTCAAATTGCATCCAAGTAACCTATTGACTTCCACCCTTTCCAGTAAGAATAAATTCAAATCCAGCACGTTTTCTCTAGGACTTAAAACCTACAAGTGCCTCACAGTGGAAGGCAACAATAACACATCATGAATAAAGTCTTTGCATTTTTAAATGTGTAACACATACAGACTTTTGCATCTCCACCTGCATTTAAGCACCTAATTATAATCACAAATTTTAGCAAATTCTCCAGGAAACTCCAGAAGAAAAAAAAATAAAATCCTTTTCCCATGGTTTATCTCTGCTAATATAATAGCCATTTTTCTTGCCTTTTGCATCTTTGTTATTAGCTCTGACACAAAGGGTTAGAAAATTCTAGACTGCAGCTTAGAATTCACACCTTTCTCAGAAAAATCATCCCATCACCTTTTGCCAGCTAACGCATGTGGATTCACAACATCAGGTGTTTGCTGCAAGATTTACTGCAATATCCCATTGCAAAGTAAGACGTATCCTAGATATGTCCATAAGGGCACCTCATCTTTAACCTTGGTTTTACCCTAAATTATTCTTTACCCATCAGACAATTTCCTCTCTAGCTTTTGATTACACTTCTTAGCGCTTCCAGCTACCTTCAGAGCAAGAGTTGGCACACTCTTTTTGCAGGAATGTGATTGAAATGAGACACCTGCAGTTCCTGCATAGTATGTGCTCTTACGATGGAATTTCAGTATGTGCAAAAAATACTGTCTCGGTTGAGGGGTATGGAAAAATCTTCCTGTTTTTTTTTAAGTGGATGGCTATTTTAGCTCTGACTGCTGTCACTAAAATGGCCAGCAAATGTGGCTCTAAAAATACAGAGATTATTTTTCAGCTATAGATAGATACTTTGATAATGAATACAAACCTCAGAGAGTTTTTAGCCGTTGCAGACACATGTAACGGCTTGCCCTGTGGTAGTTGTAAGCCACCTTGCATTTAAAGCAAGAGGTAAGAATGTGCAGCTGGGTGATGGACAACCACTGATGAAACACATGTTCAGCTTTTTGCTCAGTGTTGTTTGTCTGGCTATCTGGCCTGAGTCTTTTGAATAAAATTCACTTACAAGCTTCCAAAGATGTCATGAAGGCATGGTCAAACTGAGATAATGTCATGTCAGCCTAGCTTGTGAGCTGGTGAGGGTTAACCACACTAGGCCAAGAGGGTTCAGACCCATGGTCCACACACCCTTAAAAAGTACAGGAAAGTCTGGGAGATGTGCAAGGGCAGGACTCACCCCCTGCCTTTTGATGTCACCTTTACAGCAGACGTCAAATAAATCGACCAGTCACAACTCGAACTGTATTTGTCATCTCTGCCATGATATAGAAATGTGCACAAATTTTCATAAGTATGCATCTGGCAGGATAATGAGCCGTGTTTTCTCTTGAGCTTGACATGGTCCCCAAATAATGATAACTTAGCATTTGTTATTTTCCTTCTTCATTCTCTAACAACAACAAAACTGCCAAGGAACTAATAATGCTCATTACCAAAGCTGTAATAAACAAAATTCTAAAAATGTCCACCAAAGTGGTCTTCTATTTTTATACAAAATGAAGAGGTGCCAGAAACTCCTGAAAGTGCATGAGGAACTTTGCTAAAGCATGTTGATTTATGTGGAAAGCACTGAAATGGCAGAGCCTTATAAATGCCTCAGATCAATACTAAGCCTGGCTTGCTGAAGCCCACAAAGGATACAGGGATGGAAATCAGGAGCCACTGACTCCCGTGGCTGTTGCTAAACTGCTAGCTCATGTCTTTCTATTAATGTCAGTAGTATTTTTAGAAATGCTCCGTGTTGCTCTTTTCACTTACCCATTCAAATATATTTGTTTTATCTTGACCTATTGGCTGAACTGTAGTTACTGTTTTTGCTTTTTACAGCAAAAGCAACCAACTTCTGAAGATACTGCAGCATTCCTCTTAACGTCTTCTGACTGTAAACTAAGGGCTGGCTACCATAAAAACAGCATCAGTGATCCTTGCTTCTGTTTATCACTGTTTCTTAATCCTTAACTTTTACTCGGCCAATTAATTTTCTCAGTCTTGCCTGGTACAGTTTGTTGATAGAGGATGTTTTGTGCTTGTGAAGATTTTAATTAAAGGTTAACTCAAATATGAGGGTTTAACAGCCTCTAGAACTCAATTTACAATGTGCTGGTCTGTCTGGCCTGGCTAATCATGCTGTGGGCTAATTAGCCCCATGATGGTTGCAGTATTAGAGGGAGCATGATGGGAGAGACAAGAGCCGCACCCCTGCATAGGAAAACTCATGGAAAATCTCAGGGAAATGAGATTGTGATGGTGTACTATATCTGTGAAAGCATAAAAAAAACCAGGAGCAGTCCATAAAACAAATTGAATTACTAGAAAAGAGGATAGGAAGTATATTCTTGTGATGCTGTGTATACCCCTGATGTGCCCCCTTGGTGGATGGTCTGTGCAGTTCTGTTTTGGTGTCTCAAAGGGGATAGATAAGGCAGAAGTCAGAAAAGCCCAGCCATGGGTGCTGCAGCACTTTGTATGCATTAACTTTTTTATTTCTTTACCTGCTTTGTATTGATACCTCCTCAGCAGAAAGTGTAAGTTTTCCAGAAAGAAAGTTTTTGTTTCAAATAACAAGGGAGTTTCAAAGGACAAAAATAAATAATACCTGATATCCAAATGAAATGTTCAGACATTATTCTTTGCACCTTTTTCCTCAGTATCGGGGAGATGCTTTTTAACCCAGCTGAGCAGGGCTGTTTGAGATGCTCAATCCAGCATGTTGAAGGTTTCTTAATTCCTAGACACTTATGTTTTAAAAGCTTATTAAAAACTGTTTGGATGCTTTTTAGTAAAAAATGTTTCTGCACAAAGAACTGTAGTTTGCTTCAATGGGAAATGAAAAGAAACAATTCTCTCTTTAAAGCAGTCTGCCTTTTCAATGTATCTGCCTTTTTCTACATACGCGGTACCAGGAACTACCTACTAGCTGAACTGCCCCTCCAACGTACAAATATAAAATATACCAAGCATTAAGCCAATAACTGTGTAAAATGGAGAATACAAGGTTCATATTCTTCTCAAAAAGTTGAATTTACTTAGCCAAGAATTTAGCACTGATTGACTGTAAAAGGGAAAAGATACAAATCTGCCAAAATGGGAAATCTTATGTTCCCCATACAATCAAAACTTTTTCTCAAACCCAGCATGCACTGAGGAGGTGTGGCGGTAACTGCAGTTACACTGGGGCGAAGAGAGTTTATTATAAAGCACATTAATTAAGCTGTCAAGGGTACAGCCTCATAAACCTGTGTCAGGCTACCTTGGTGGCAGTGGGCACAGCTCAGGATCTGACATGAAGCGCAATTAGGGAAGCCTGCTGGAAGCTGTTGTGGATACCAGTAAACTGTAACTTGCTAGTTTCAGTTAAAGCATCTCTCAAAACGGACAAGAGAGGAGACAAAGACAGGATCATTTGCTCATATTCTCATCAACGTGTTGACTACTGGCCTTGTTCCAGGAGGCTGATAAAGAGATATTTTCCTTAAGGAAAAATCCTGAGGGAGGATGAGCAGACTAAGCAGCACAGGCGTCACCAAGGGAACGGGCAAGGCAATCCCTTGGAGTACAGTGAGCAATTAAAAAGCCTCTGTGACTGGTGAGGGGGAAGAGAAATTGCACGATAAACTGCCTCCTGTCATCTGACTACATAGAGCATCCTGCTTTCTCAGATTACAAGAAACAGGGCCACCCTTTCTTTAATTACTGAAGGATACTGCATGGCTTTTAACTAAGGGGATGTGAACAATTGAGGCGCTTGTTTCTCACCCATGTAGGGTAGGTTCTGGTAGGCATCTCCTCCATGCTGACTGTAGCACAGATCACCTGAGCAGGCATAGAGATGACCTAGGAGCCCAACTAACAACCCTTCTGGGATTTACAGCAGTGAGGTTCCCTGTGGAAGAGTCTTCTGCAAACACCATCTAGGTTTGAGTGTGCAGATTAGTGATGAAAATCTTGGTGGTGGATGGTGGGAGTCACTGCTACTGCAACGGCTGGTGGCCAGCTGTCCAGAGAAGCATAAGGCTATGATCTGGTCACTGAGATTTATGGTCTTACGTGATGCACTTCTGACCCAAAGACAGAGAGCTGCTAATTGCAAAAAGATGGTGAAATGCCCTCCTCCCTAATGGAGGTGGGATTTTCTTCTGATAACGTTTTGCAAGAAATAATGATGCATGAACAGAGGTTTTCTAGACAACTCTCTGGTCTTTTGGGAGCTATGCAGAACATTTTATTACTCTAGTTAGCTGCTGAGTCCCAATAGTGTTTCCTGTTTACACTCAAGCAGTCTTTGCTCTGAAGAGCTGATGGGTTTATATATGGACAGTGCAAACATTCAGCTTCCCTAATGAAGTAGGACACTCAGCTGTTTCCCAGGTACGTTATGTGAGCAGGTCTGTAGTTCTGGTAACTGCTACAGTCTTCGGGTTATCTACAACACAAATTTTTCCTTTTATTGTAAGTCCCTGTTTCCCTCTTTGTTTGCTCATTAAACCTTATTTTTTCTCACATAGCTCTTGTTTTGAACCGTTTGGTTTTTTTTCTCTATGTTTTTGTTTAGTTTTTTGGTGGGTTTTTTTTCTACAGCACTAGTTAATTTTTAGTTCCTTATCCTAAGCATTGGCTGTACTTTCTTTTTTATTTATTTTCATGGCATTTGTTACATTTGATTTTTTGGAAGCTCTGTTTTAAGCTCTCACCTTGCCAGAACTCCCTGCTGGGAAGACTTCTATTGGAAACACTTCAGCTTCTTGAAGGAAGCAGGGGTTTCTCCAACAGGTGTCCACCCACTCCTCGTGGCCACACAGCAAAGACAAGTTGTGCTTAAGGATTTGCATACTGTACCCTTCTTCACACTGCACATTGCTAAGAGGTGTGGGGAAAAGGAGGAAAACTGGGAAGGTGAAGAAGGGCAGTGATAAGGAACATGGGGATGCCTGATGAAGCAGAGCTGCTAATTCCTGGTAGCAATAGAGCATGAATGAGAAAGCAGGTAAGAAATGAGGCAGCATCTTGAGGTCTTATAATCTTTGCAGCAACTGGGTATCTGGGATGATGCTAGTGCTGCCAGTGGGCAAACAGAAGCCCAGGGACCAAGGCAACAACTGCTGACTGTGGGGAACCCATGGCCTCAGGGGAGGAGGAAAGTGGCTGAGCTGTGCAATGCCCTTGGTCTGAGGCCTCAGCAGACAGGGTGCTCTTTCCCCAGCTTCTTACTGCCTTTGGATGCCTTTCCTAGGCTTCCTGTTTTGGTCTTTTTTCTGGTCGCATTTCTACTCAGTGTCTGAGCTGGTTTCCAGGATATTGGTCACCATGCCCCTTCTTGTGGTACAACAGAGGCTAGCAGCTTGTCTCAAGTATGTGCAGCTCTCTTCAGTCTGGTTGCTGGCAGTGCCAACCAAGGGACAGAGGAGGCTGTCCTGTGAAAGCACTGCACTGTGCCTGACCTCTCTCATAGAGATGCCATCCCGAAGGACCTGGACAGGTTGAAAGGTGGGCCCATGACAACCTCATGAAGTTCAACAAGGCTAAGTACAATGTCCTGCACCTGGGTCGAAACAATCCCAAGCACACATGCAGGCTGGGCAGAGTACAGATTGAAAGCAGTCCTGAGGAGAAAGACTTGGGTGTGCTGGTTGATGAAAAGCTCAATATGAGCCAGCAATATGTGAACGCAGCTCAGAAATCCAGCCGTATCCTGAGCTGAATCAAAGGAATTGTGGCCAGCAGGTTGAGAGAGGTGATCCTGCCCCTCTATTCTGCTCTGGTGAGACCCCACCTGGCGTACTGCATCCATCTCTGGAGCCCCCAAAATAGGAAGGACATGGAGCTGTTTGAGGGTGGACCCCCTCAAACAGGGGATGAGAAGGGCCGTGAAATTGTTCAGAGGGCTGGAACACTTCTCCTACAAGGACAGGATGAGGGAGCTGGGCTTGTTCAGCCTGGAAAAGAGAAGGCTCTGGAGAGACCTTATAGCAGCCTTCCAGTACCTGAAGGGGACCTACAGGAAAGCTGGTGAGGCACTGTTTACAAAGGCCTGTAGGACAAGGGGTAATGTTTCTAAACTGGAAGAGGGTAGATTTAGATTGGAAATAAGAAGGAAATCCTTTACTTTGAGAGGGATGAGACACTGGAGCAGGTTTCCCAGGGAAGTTATGAATGCTCCATCACTGAATGTATTCAAATCCAGGTTGGCTGGGGCCTTGAGCAACCTGGTCTAGTGGAGTGTGTCCCCCACCATGACAGCAGGGTTGGAATTAGATGATCTTTAAGGTCCCTTCCAATCCAAGCCATTCTGTGATTCTATGATAGCCCTACCTGGGCATCTGTACTGACCTCTCTTGGAGAGAGATGGGTTACAAGGACCTTTAAGTCAGACCTGCAGCAGCTTGTTGTCATGGTCTCATAAGTAGGCCATAGGAATTAAATGAGTTATTCCTACCTCAGGAGAGTAACTCCTGACACATCTTTAGAAAAAGACAGGGAGTTTTGATTTAAAACACTGAGGTGAGAGCACTGGCCTAGAAAATTGCTCTATCAGTTAATTACATTTACTGATTTTTAAAAAGAAGCCTTTTTTTTAACCAAGAATTCATCTAGATGCTGCTTCTAGCTGTTTGATCTTGTTAAGTATCTGCCTGCTGAAGATCTCTCTGCTAGTTATAAACATGTCTATATGCAGCTACTCCTGGACAGGGAGCAAGTCACCTCTTAACCTTTCCTTGGCTAAATTGACTAGACACTGCTTCTTTGTTAAATAGCTTTTCCTGGACCTCCCATCATTCTCCGTGTTTTCCTCTGAGCTGTTTTCAGTGCTGCAATGTGTCTGTCATGGAGGCTTCTGGCAGAGCTGTGGGATTCCATAGTGGCTGTACAAATGCCACATATAGCTTACAGGGTAATACCTCCCTGCTTCTTCTGGTCGTAGTCCTGTGCTTACTACTTACTATGTTAGGCAAGCTGGCAGGGCAAGGTCAGTAGTTTAACCTGCTTGACTCTGAACCTTTTTGAATCCTGGCTTTCCAAACTATGACTGTATTCGTGTGCCCTATAGCCTCCACTCCTACATACATATCTATAAATATAAGGTAACATGTTAATATGAAGTTGCCTTACCATTGGGCTATAAATCTGACAGTAGGAATGAGCTGATCTATTCACCATTCCAACAGTTCTGTCTCATCCTCCAACTTTTCCAGCTGTATGCTTATCATCATCTAGAGGAACATACATCAAATAGCACTGGACTGTGAACAGACTCCTTTGGCCACAAGAAATGCCCCCATTTATCACCTATCTTTGTAACATTGAGATCTAGCGGCAGGCAGATGTCTGCCAAGCTGACAAACAAAGGTACCTTCTGGACAAGTTTATACTGGTAGGTAGGGTTTATCCAGTGTCTGACTCAAAACTGGACTGAAAACTCTGCTGAAGTAATGGTTGGTAGAGATCCAGGATCTGTATACTTCATAATTCATTACAGTCTTCAGACTATGGCCAGTCCCCTGTGGTTGGTTAACAGTAATTTTCCAGGAGTTGAAGTAAGAAGTCTGTTATGAAGGCATGCTTAAAAAATAAAAAAAAATTAAAAAGCCAAACCAAAAATGGAGAAACAACTCACCCCCTAAAGAGCCCTTCCTGGATTTGGAGGCAGCACAGTGAGAACTGTAGTGGTTCTAAGGGAGAGATGAACATAGAAATGAAAACTTACTAGACTTGTGTCTCTATGCAGGGCAGACACAAATATGGCCATC
>WUAM01000383.1:3787586-3800369 GCA_024336885.1 Actenoides hombroni
CTTTACTGTGCATTCCTCTTTGGGTCTACAGCATACTTATTACTGATCAGCTACTTAATCTGTGTTCATTTAAACTTGAATAACAGATTTACAAGACTCCAAGGAAAAAAAAGATTAGAGAATATAATGCAGGGAGACAACAGTGTTGGTAGTGGGATATGCTAGATGTGTGGTCTTTTCTGCTTTCAGTGTTTATAATTGAAGTAGATATTGGCATATGTACAGCCATGATTTGTTTGGGGTTTTTTTGATAGGTGTCTGTAGTAAGATTCCTTTGCCTATAGTAAACCAGTGGGGAAACTCCACTTAAAAATTAGATTATACTTTAAATACAGATATGGCTTTCTATCTTCAGGAGCATATCTTTCAAAGTCTCTGCTCTTGTGCTCCCAGAGTTTGACACAGGCCTGACTTGCATCAGTTTATAGCAATATTTTCAGAAAGCATTGTCCTTTTTACATTGACATGAAAGCACAGTAAATCCTCTTGCCACACATGTCTATGGGCATCCACACACATACTTGAGTTTGCAGATCTTCAAAATTTTCCCCGTCCTGTGCACAAGGCTCAGAGCACAGAAACAGGTGTCAGCTGAGGTTGCAGCCAAGCGTCATCTCTTCACAAAGCTGCTGGTTCCTGCCTCATGCAGGAGTATGTGTGCACTGTATCAGGGCTGTCACCCAATCAGCCTTGGGACAATAGGCTGATCAGAGAGGTTGGCCCCTTCTGGCACTGGGGTTCCAGGTCTGGAGAGAGCTGGAGACACTGTGCCTGGAACAAAAACCTTATATATTAAAGAAGTGAAATATTCCCAGGAAATACAACCATAGTGCTTGGGTGTTTGTCACTGTGCCTGAATACAGCCCTATTAGCCTAAGATTGGCTACAAATTAAACTTTGTACATACAGTCTGAAATTTATTAATGCTGTATTGTGACCTTGGAATACGTAACTGTATTAGAACTAGCCAGCAGGACTTTCAGGATAGGAAAAGTGCAGAAAGATGATGCAATGAGGATGAAAAACCATCCCCCAAACTCTTGGCAATTTGTTCAAAGATGACCTGGTGAACAGCTGATCCAAAGGCTTTGGCCTGTCCTCCTGTGAAGTTTGGGAAATAGGTGGTGAACTGCAGGGTAAGGGGCAGAAAAGTACCAAGACAAAACTTTGCTATTTAAAAAATGACTAATTTGCAAGAGTCATTTGGAAGCTCTTTCAGGAATTAGACAGCTTCTCTAGAGGCTTTTTTTTCTTTTATATACTACTCCGTTCCTAACATCAGGCCGATCTATACATTGGTTTAAGGAATTTACTATATTCACCATCAACCACAGACTCACAAAGGGAATAACGTCAATATTGGACTCAGTCAGGCCTCCTGGGTAAGGATGATCACTGCTCTCATTTAGCACTTAGCATAAAAATGGGAAAAGAGCACGATGTGTTTTCTGAAGGGGTAGCACTGTAGAGAGGGGAAGAAGCTGAGTTGTAGCTATTTGCCTAACCATGAACACTGTTAATTTATAAAGCATCGCTGTTTGAATTTTAGTTAGAAATATTTTAAAAGAAAATTAACCTCATTTGTAACCAGTGCATAGAAATTTGTGTGAGTGGATTTACTGAATTTGTATTCTGAAGTGTAGAAAAGGTAGTGCAAAATGATGTTCCAAAGGCAGCACTCAAGGCAAAACTGCTTGTAGGCCTTTGACTTACTAAGAACAGGTCATCAATTTTCCTTCAAACATCTTATTGGACAGTACTTCTAAGCCTCTGAATCATGGCATTATTAATGATTTTGTACTGTGACTCACTGGTTCATTGTACAGATCTGGAGAGAACTGAAAGTAAAGTCCCATCAAGCATTTTTTCACTGAGAAAGTAAAAACAATGGCACAATCTCCTCTTCTGGAACTGGTCTAACTTTGCCTTTCACGCTCCAAGGCAAGCATTTTTACAAATACAGCATAATTTTCATACTGCTCACTACATAGTCACTGTATCAGAGACCATAGTTAGAAGGCTTGTCTTTCTCACCTTCCAGTATAGACAATGTAGTGGAGAGAAAGGGAGCTCTTGCAGAGTTCAGTTTAGCTCCCTCATCTCCTCAGCTGCAAATAAGACTTAAGTAACCTTTCCTGCATTTCCATTTGTCCTATGCACTATAAAGATGACAGAGTGGTGGTGCAGATCCCACCTTGAAAGCACAAACTAAACTGCAATACTGGTGTGTCTGAGGGGAAGACCTTTTATTGAAGAGGTATGAATACAGTAATGAATTAGTCATTCTTTGCACATTGAATACCTTCCATTATTTCATTAATTTTCACTTTTGATACCAGTGAAACTTGCCCAAAAGAAAACAAACCTTTTATAGAGTGACCTGCATTACAAAACTGCTGTGGTCTCTGTGTGTTGCTAGAGAACCAGGTGATATTTAGTGAGAACAAACCCAAATCAATATTATAGGATGAGGTTACAGGTCAGCATCTACCATTATGACATGGATGCAGAAGGAAAAAAACAAAGTAAATGAGCTTTCTTTTGTCTAAAGTATACATTGATGTTACTTCCCTCAGGGCACCCTTGCGGTCAATGAATATCTCAAGAAGCAAAATTAAGAGGTTCATCTCCAATCATTTAATTTGCTACCTTTTCATTTGGACAGTTAAATTTAGATGAAACTCAGCCATGAGACCACTGGAAAAGTGACAAAAAGTTCATTCACTTCAGCTGAGCTTCCTTTACACACAAGTGGTGGATATTCAGTATGTTCTAAGAACCAATGAGCTGTCATCAACTGAGCACGTGAAACTACATTAGTCTAGTCAAAATTAGTAACTCAGTCACTTTCCATATACAATACAAAATTTAAACATTACAAACTTAAGTTACCACAGTTGTTTAAGGCATCTAATCTAGTGTTCTGAATAGAAAGATTCAGCATCCTCAGTGCCCACTGCAACTCGAGGAGGAGAAGGGGTGCTCCTGCGGAGTGCTGCTCACAGCACCCCAGTTAGGATCCTGCTCTGAGCACCATCTTGTCTGGGCGACACAGGAAGCAGACAAGGGATTTTCTTCCTAACCTAGAAATCCAACTTTGGAGTCTTTCTTAGAGAGCATGACTGTTCCCACGATATTCATAGTGCGGTTTTCAACCAACCTGTAATAGCTGTTATTGAGACACCCTGCTGTTATTGTTACCCAATGCACATATATGCAGCTTAAGTAGTATTGCACAAGGACAGACCATTATGTTATGAAGGCTGCAGTGACGACAAGAGATACAGTTATTGTGGTCTGGACTAGAGAATTGCTACAAATTTTAACCTAGTATCATGAAGCTGTGAAAAAAACGAGCCCTCAATTCTCATCTCATTACAAGATTTTTGCAGTGACTTCATTATGCCCCAGATTAGACCAGGTGTGAGATAAGGCTTTGAAAGGTGCACAGGTAAATTTGAAAATCAAGAAAATAATTAACTAAACTGGACATCAGAGAACGAAATGTCCATATGGAGGATATCTTATTTTCTGGAAATGTAATTTTTTGGGACAGGATAAGCCTAATGAATGAAAATAACAAGTATTTTTAAAAAGGGGGGTCAATTTACACATTGTTATAGTCCCTATGAAATATTGAGCACACATTTAAATCATTTGCCTCATTCACACCTTAGTCCTTAGACATTCTGTACACTTCCCCAAAGATGCTGCCTTTTTCTGGCCCTTCCTCCAAACCTGAAACACCTGCAGTCAGTTTCAGCTTATAATAATACCCACAGCTGCATTTTGGGGCTCTGCTTGGAGACTAAGGGTCTATTGTTATGCCTTGGGCCATGTGTTTAACCCCATCAGCCATTAAACCAGCAACACTGTTCACCTCTGATCGCTATTACTTAAGTCAATATCAGTCTAGTTAATAAGCAGATGAATTCTTACCAGAGTTATTAGGATGTGGTAACTGCGTACTGTAAGCAAATCAGATCATTCCCTACCACTATCCACAATATGTGTAAAAATAATTCTCCCAGGTGGTTCAAAGCAGTTGGCCATGTGCCTAACAACTCACCTAGGATTCTGGGATTGCATAATAAAATATTACTTGTCATGTTTTATTGTTTAATTATTGTTATCAGTTTCCAGAATTAGAGTAAACTGGGCAAATTGTATAATGAGGTTATACTAAGCCAGAGACATTGTATCACAAGTACAGAAAGAGCTATGCTACTATATTGTATTGGATATGCTATTACCTCAACACAGTACACTTCTCAGTCTCATATTTTTCCCTAGGAAAAAACCCAAACCCATTTACAGTAGACTTCAGTGTGCCTTGATCTTATATTCTCTGAGAATGATAAACTCTCTGATACAATGAACTCCCTTTGTTAACATTATCACAGTATGCTTAAAGTGTAACTGGAACCTAGATGAGGAGACCCCTCAGGCTAGGAGACCCCAAAAGGGAAAGCAAAATAAGAATGATCATCCTCTCATGTTATAGAAATCTCACCTTAACTCCTTTACACAGTGAGAACATCTCCCTGCATTTTGAATCAGTGACATCAAGAGCATAAATCCTTAAGGTAAAAAAATCCAAACAGCAGAGTAGCATTAGAAGAAAATTCCTTAAAAGCAAAATATACACATAGGAAATCAAGCAAAAGAAAACAAATGTAAACAAAAACCCAGAGAAGAAATATCTCTGGTTTTACTTTCTCTAAGAACTTACATCTACCTTTCTACTATGTATTTCAAACAGCGTTTCAAAATCAAGAAAATCTGCAGCTTATGAATGAGAAAACAGGACACTAATGAAGGTGAAATACATTTTTTAATATAAATAAATCTGTGACAAATTTAAATACATTGTTTCCTTTGGTAGGTGGGCTTCTCCCATTCTTTGAGCATTACCTATGCTTACTATCCTCACTAAAGTAAGATTTTATTAGTTTTTACTGCCATTTGCAGTAAAGAACAAATGCAGTTTTTGGAAGATGAGCCGAATTTATCATCAAAAGAACCGTTAATTAAATACTCAGTGCAAAATATCACTGTAGATGTAACAACCCAAAATAACCCAGCTTGGCTTTCAGTGTTTATTGCATAATTCTGGTGTATGTTTCCCTGCTTATGCCCAGGAAAAAAATAGCAAAAGAAAACAGAATTCTAAAAAAACCCACTTTAAAACTGATTATTTTCTAGAAGCCACTGGAAAACAATTCTCTTGGAATGAAAACATTAGTGGCAACCCCAGGTCAGATAGCAATGCAACATCAAGGCAGAGATAGGATACGTGACCCTTGTTAGTTCTTGTGCACTTGCTGCTGGTGCAGTAGTGGACAGAGAAGCCAAGACACCAGTGGCACCGTGCAGAGGTAGAGGCAGGCAGGGGTCTGCAAGCAATCTACAAAATCTCTCTTGAAAGACACGGAGTTCAGAGAGATCACAGTGCACTCACAGTCTGGAAAATGCTTACTCATGAGCACATACCATTAGCTTTTGGACTTGGAGACAGAGCATGTTGGCACTGCTTGAAAAGAAGTTGAAATGCAGCATGCTGAACAGCAATCCTGCAATGTGATGCTGTGCTCCTGCTTTGAACAGTCCTGTTGATTACTGCAGGGTTTTTACTGTGGTGTGTAGGTGCACGAGAAACTTCAGGTGCCCTCTCAGCAACTGTAGAAGGCAACTCAGAAAATATATTCTCTCGTCAAGAAGTTTAAATTCTCGCTGTGGTAATCTGCACCTCCATGGGACAGACCACTGTTTACTCAGTCTTAAAATCCTGGAGGCAGCTGGTGCGTGCAGCATCGGTCACCTTCCGTAAGTGCCCAGCAGAGAAGAGCTGTTTCAGGGATCCTGAGAGTCAGGAGACACCAGAGGTGCTGACTGAATGATTGGTGCTCTGCTCCATGGGGAATGCAGATACCTGTTGCTGCAAGAAATTTGTCTGAGTGGATGAAGTGACTCTTTTGGCCAGTGTACACCTTGACTAGCCCCTTGTGCAACAGCTTGTATTTGCAGGGTTGAGGCTGTAAGGCAATTGTGTCAGAATTAAACCCCTCCCCTCTTTTTCCCCAAATTATCAATTTCCATTCCACATCTGGAACAGTGATTCTTCTGAGGAGAGTGCATGGGAAGAGAAGTGATCAGGTTTAATGTTTGTTTAGATTGCTACTACATCTGTCCAAATGTCTTCCTACAGCTGCCCATCCCTTATTTATGTAATTCATTTCAAATTCAACTGGTGATGCCACGGCGCTCTTGCTAGTCCCCTCTTTGTTCTTAGTCTACTTTTCCCTCCATGCCCACAGCCTGAAAGCAGATGCTAATAGTTATCACCACAGAAAGTTGCACAGAATCTGGGGCATCTTTCTCAGCTAAAATAAACATGACTCTTCCTTGTTTTCATGTTGTTCTTAGTCAGAAATGTTTCCCCTTAAAAATATTTCACAGTCCTTGATGTTTACCCCTTTTCTGAGATGAGTGCTGGGTGTTGCCAGTCAGCAATGCCCTTTAGAGTCAGGCTGGCACACTAGCAACCTAACTTGACTTTCTGAAAAGACAATGGCAAAAAAGCATAAAACCAAAACATACACTTCAGAGAATATTTCTGAGGGAGAAAATGGTTCTTTGTCTGTTTTGTTACACCATTCTTTTCTTCTTCTAGTCATGATTCCTCTCAGTATTTTGGACCATATGGTAGCTTTAGCAGTTTTCTTCTAGATATAGTTTTACTGGTCCTTTTACCATGGTCTTAATTTAGTTTTCTGTGAAAGTGGCTATGGACAGCTGCTTTATACTCCCTAGTGAGTTTGTTAATATCAAATAAGATCGAGACACTAACTGAACCAAGGAAAATGGTCAGATTAGAAGCCTGAGCCTCCAGCTTTGAGATGATGGAAAATGAAAAGGTAACCAGAGACTCCTCTGGAGATAAGCACAACTTTTAATTGAATGAATAATCTACAATGATTTTAATGCTGTAAAAAATATAATGTGTGAATGCAGAATAAAGCAACAAACAATTTTATGACGTGCGGGTCACAAGGAAACACTTGGTTGCTTTTTTCAACGATGACAAAAGCTAGTGTGACTGAGCTTACCCAGTATAAGTCCTCCAAAGAAAACACATGGTGTTTTTGCTTGTGGTAAGGATGTCCAGATAAATAAGAGTTTCCTCAATATATCAGTAAATCTATTTCCCATTACAGAGTTTACACATAATGGTTTGCAGAACTGGGATTTTCTCAGTGAAATGTGAAAAAACAGCTCTGACCATGTGTTGCTAAAATCCAGAGCCTTTGTATGACACAAAAAATGGAGATTACATTCTGTCTGTGCAATGTAATTCCTTGACTTTTGCTTGAAGGGGATATATTCATTCACGTCTTTTCACAAAACTGAGTAAAACTGCAGCATATGTTGTGTTATCCCAGAAACGGCAGCATTTCAGTGCTGGAAAAAATTATTCCTGTAAGTAAAAAGTTACAGTTGTAGAATTACTGGGAGGATAAAGAGGCTTAACATATATCATGTACATGATACACACAAATACATATTATTGTGCCACAAAATGACAATATAAAAGCTGCTATGTCAAAAGTGTGTATGTGGGATGACTGTGGTAAAATACATCAGATCTGGCTAATACAAATCTTGCCTTCCTCAAATTTTGAAGACTAAACCATGACATTTCAAATTTGGAATTTAAAAAGTTGTTGGAACCAGCGTAAAGGGAAGCTGGGAAAAAACCACAATGAAGGACATTCAAGCCATGTGGGGTAAACCTGAATGGAATATTTGGAAAAGAACATTAAAAATAATGTTCCTTTTCTGCATTTTGAAATTTGCTTGGTCATGGATTGATATTTTTGCATTGGAAATCATACTCCTCAGCAGTGGCTGTAACGTTACTTTTACTGCCTTTGCAAATAATGAAGAAGAATAAAACTTATCTATTTCAGAAATATGATAACAGCACACTAGCTTATGCAAATAATTTATCATGCAGTATCAGGCAAACAAGATACCTGATAAAAATCATGACAATTCTTAGGGATAAATTGTGGCAGACTGTCCTGCTGCATAGTTGCAGTTCTACAAGGACTTTTGGGGCACTACCATGGTGGGACCACTAGTGACTCCCATGGATACAAACCAAACACTGATGGTGACTCCCTGTATACTGGAATGCACAGTGATGGTAGTCTCTGCACACTCCCAGGACAGGAAATTATGCTGATTAAAAAAAATTAAATAATTAAAAAACCCTTTTTCCATTGGGAATGAAAGCAAAATGTTACTTCATGTTATTTTTCTCACACTTCAAGAGAGAAAGCTGGAAGTGAGACAAAATGTTATTTTGAAAACCAATAGTGTTGTTTTCCTCACTTATTTTTTCTTTTTTTTTTTTTAATACTTAACTCCCCCTTCTCTGTGGCAACAGTTATAGGAGTGGGAAACAGCTGAAATAGTGGCTGCAACACATATTTCACCACAAGTAAATAAAATCTTTCTTTCTTTTGCTGTTTAAAAAGTAATCATTAAAATTGAAGTAATATAATTTAAAATACTTGAAATGTATCTCAGGCAAGTAATTTTTCTTTTGCATGTAGTTAAACACAAAGCTTACCATCTTAAAAAGCAAAGTAAGTATTTCCTCTCTTAGAGCTTTTCCAGAATCTAAATCCCTGGCTACTCACTCAGGTACAGCTCCTTCTTGTGCCCCTGGCCTTTGCTCCATCACTGCTCTTACACCAGCAGTGGCCAGTTTGAGAATGTTAAAGACGAGGATGCCTCCCTGCCTAAAAAAATGACGGAAGGCAAGAGGACTTGTCTTTATGAACTACATAGTCAGATTCTTGCAGTGCTCCCGACTGATCACATCATGGCCAGTGGATGCCGGATGACACTTCAGCTCTTCTGGGATCAGGGCAATGTGCTGACTGTCCCTCTGTGCCTGTGCTGCTGCTTCCTACTCTGCTGAGTTGCCCTAAAGGAGCAGTGCATGATGGAGACTTGGATGTAAAGGTTGGACCATGTGGGGATGGTGGAGCTGCTGACAGCAGGAAATAGAGAGTGTGAGGTCACATAAGGGGTAGTGGGAGTATTGAGAGTGACAGTATGTCACATTGGGAAGTCATCAGGTAAGGTACAAAATATTATTATTTGCTGCAATATTGATGACATATTCTTGACTTCATCATGCATAAAGAAACACTTTTTCACAGTGAGGGTGACAGAGCACTGGCACAGGTTGCTCAGAGGTGCGGTGTAGTCTTCATCCATGGAGATACTCACACCTGAACAAGTTACTGTAGGTGGTCCTGCTTGAGAAGAGGGAATAGACAAAATGAGCTACACAGGCCCCTTCCAACCACAGACGTTCTGTGATTCTGTAACCTCTGGTGTAGGCTAGCAAAGCTTCACCTCTAAAATACGTTACGCTTTACTGCCTCTTCTAAGAAAACCTACCCACTTCAGGAACCTGCTTCATGACACATTATGCAGTCCTCAGACTGACATCCATCTCAGTGAAGACAGTCTCCTGAACCACTTCTCTTTCAGTAAAGTTCTTAAATTCATCTGAAATAATGCACATGGATGGGTATTTCTGTTATGGTAGGGATGACATTTGGCCTTGGACAAATGGCAGCCTAAGGGTTTTTGTATCACTGACACCTTATTCAAAACTTGAAGATAGGACTTGAATGAAACCTGAGTATTAGTGGGTAAGAAGCGACCACCAGGAAGTACCTTCTAGTTTTAGACTTCAAGCGCTTTGTTTAAAACTGCCTGTTTATTTTAAAAAATACCAGATCCACAATAAAAATATAGCTCTATGTGCAATGTTTGACTATATTCAATCAGGGGACACCAATCTGGTATTAAACCTATAAAGCAACAAAACTAAACCAAAACAAAGCAAACAAAAGCCAGACAGCAGTGGGTATCAATCACTGCCTCTTTAAAACAGCATGACATAGTCGATATTTCACATGAGTTTTGCTGTTTCTTCTACTGAAGAGGCATACCTAAGTGATTTAGCTGCAGCTAGGAAGGTGGTATCACTTTCAGACAGTGAGGGTCACGTGACACTGAGTCAGCTTTATACTGCACATCTCCACATTTCACCCAGCAGCAGATCTGTTCATACTCCCCCCACTGCAGAGTGTAAGTGGATTTCCAGGTAGGGAAAGATCATGATAAACAAAACTACGAAGTAAGATACCACCAGGCTAAGTCACAGTGTGAACACTGACCATGGAGTTGGGAACCTGCAGCTTTCTCAGAGGCACATCGAGGAGGTCAAAGAACCTTTTCTTGTCTAACTTCCATCTCAGATGAAGTGGCATATGCTTGCAAATAGATGAGGGCAGAGGTCTGCATCCCTTGAAGAGTTCAGCACAAGACCATTTTCTTCCAAAGGCAACACCTTGTCCTTAGGGTTTTAATGTGTGACACATCTCCAATCACAAAGACAGTTTCGCTGTAACAGTTCACCTTTTATCATACCATGTTCTAGCTGTGTATTATATTACAGTGCAGTATAAAACACAAGTCTACCTTAGCAGGGTATTTCAAACATATCTGTATTATCTACCTGCATGTAAGCATTTTCTTCCTTGATACAATACATTCCTTTCACATATTTTCAAATTCACAGGCATTTTGCCAGCTGTGTATGTCTTCATTTTTTATTTAAATAAGAAAGTGCAAAGATGCAAATACATAATGCATTTTGTGTAGCGGTGTGCATTTCTTGGAGTAATGTGTCTAACCTGCTGTGCTTGTGAGGCAAGTAATTGCTCTACCTTTACGACCAGGAACCACTACCAGTCTACTCTACAGCCTGTCAGCAAGTCCTGTTGACAAGCCCCTTCCATGCTTCAGAGACCAGCTGCTCTTATTGGTGACTTAAATGAAGGCATATCCTAAAGCTACATATTGCAGTAGGAGAAGCCAGAAGCTGGCTTTCTCCAATGGGCGCTATGTGACAAGTATTGACGGTATCTATAGTTAGAAGATATATTAAATTGGGGTTCATGCAGGACATGGCCACAGGGGAGTGGCTATTTATTTCTAGGTAGCCATCTATACTACCCCACAGGATCAGCAAGGAAATGCCAAAGTCACAGCTGGGCTCAGATAAATGGGGGTACCCAAAGAACAACAGCCACTACCTAAGGAAACCTCAGGAACTGTAGAATTGCTCACTCTGTGTCTATATCACTGGATGGTTGTTTTTTTTTTATCAGCAGTGTCAGCTCTAGTGAATGAACACTGTTGCTCTTTACCACCGCGTCATCTCAGCCATCTGACATGGCTGTAAAAATCCCTGTTTACAACTTTCAGACTAACGGCAGCTCAGAAAAAGTCTGCTTTGGATGCAACATCCAAATGCATCGTGCTGTTATTAGCCAAGGCTCTCAGTGCTCTATCTCTGCAGAGGAACTATTCATATTTAAAAAGCTAGGTGCTGTAGGCAGATACAACATTATGGACCAGCACCTACACTGATGGTGTTTCAATCTTTGTGGGTGCCTCTAGGGAAGTAAGACAAGTAACTTAGTAGTGACAAACTGAAATGCATGTTAATGAGTCCAGTGTGCCCCAGAACAACATACATACTCTAAGAAAACTGGACTGATGTATCACTGTGTTTCTGAGCAGCAGCAGGGAGTGAATTTGAGCAGTCAGTACCAGAAGAAGCTGCACACAGAGGAAGTGTCTTCTTAATCAGGGACTAGAGGTTATCTTAAAAAACCAAGCTATGAAAGTTTATATCCTTTCCTAGGTCACAGATTTCTCCCACATCATTGTAGCCATATAAGCAAGGGGCTTAATGTAAACCAGTGCCTTGCTTTTGCCAGTAAAGTGACAGGAACATCTCAGAGAGGCTGATTTATTGGACTGCTTTATCCCATTTTAGGGTAGGATAAAAGACTTCCCTGAGGTGATTGAGTTTATCTCAAGTGTGCCTCAGTGACTATTGGGGAGATGTCTGACTTTCATGTGAGGAATGAAATCTTTGGCTTTGTAATTATAGATGTTTTCTGATACCATTGTTCCCTGGAGTTGCTGGAGCCTGGTCAAAATTAGTTACCCAAACCACTTTGAACTTCTGGAGCCTTAAGAATATGGGTTTCAGCTCCTTGACCAAAACCAGTGCTTTTTTTTGTGTAAGCAATATATCGATGGGCCTTGAATATGTGCAGAAAGGCTTTGTTTGAAGTATCTTACCAAGCGAACCGCTTTCAAATGAAAAAAAGGTAGCAAGAATATTTAAATTGCTGGCTGTGTGTGGGGAAAGTACAACTCATATTTTGCTTCAGTGCTACAGCAAGATGCAGGAGGCAGGACCCTCAGCCTTGGACAGTAGAACTGCTTTTTCATCTGCTGGCATCAGGGGTGCAGCTGAGAACCCTGACTCTACCTTTGCCAGATGAGCTCCCCAGGTCTCCCTGGGCATCACCTGCGGCTCTTCACTGCCGTGCTTCAAGGCTGGGGCCCCAGGAGGGTCTCGGGGAGCGGAATTGGCAGAGCTGGACCCCGGGGCCGATCCGACGGGCAGGGTGACGCCCCGGAGGGGCACGGGGAGCAAGGGATGCGGGATGATCGGGTACTGCGGGACCTTCTCCGGCCGGGGCAGGGCGGACGGCGCGTTCCCGCCGGGGTCGGGAGCCGGGCCCGGGGCGCACCCCTTGCTGTCCCCTCGGGGCGTTGTTCGCCCCCCGCGTCCTTCCTGCTTCCCGGGGCCGCCGCGGGGGGCCTCTG
>WUAM01000383.1:3831434-3843638 GCA_024336885.1 Actenoides hombroni
ACCATGGGGTGTTATCACTGCTAGAAGCAGACACTGCCTGTGAGAACAGGCTGCTAACTTCAGACAGTGCAGTTAGTGAGAAGAACTGAGCTGAAAAGTAAAATCACTGAAAATAATTAGTTCTGTTTTCACTCAAACCAGGCCACAGTTGTGTCTTGTTCTGTCAGCTTCCTTTGCTAGACCACTTCATATATATTGCCATGAGTCTAGACATTGTCTTACATTGTTCTGCGTGGACACAGAAGGTAGAGATGGCAGCTCATGACAGGTTTGCATGCAAGTCTTACTAACACTATTTGATGTATTATTACTAAAGATAGCCCAGATTTTTTAGAATGATCATGCAGTAATACACATGAGATGGCAGTGCAAGAATCTCGAGCATTGTTTCAAAAGGACGCTTAATTAGCTAACCTCCAGTCCACTGGTACTTCCCCAGTTAGCCAGGACTGCTGATAAATGATGGAAAGTGGACTGGTGAGCATTTCTGCCAGCTCCCGTGGTACCCTTGGGTAGATCCCATCCAGTCCCAGTGTTAAGTGGTGCAGAAGGTCACTGACCATTTCCTCTTGGATTATGGGGGCTTCATTCTGCTCCCCATCCCTGTCTTCTAGCTCAGGGGGCCAAGTACTCAGAGAAAAACTGGTCTTACTACTAAAGACTGAGGCAAAGAAGGTTTTCATTACCTCAGCCTTTTCCTTAGCCTTAGTGTTCCCCTCTGCATCCAATAAAGGATGGATATTCTTCTTAACCCTCCTTTTGTGGCTAATATATTTATAGAAATATTTTTCTATGGTCTTTTATGGAAATAGCCAGATTAATTTCCAGCTAGATTTTGGCCCTTCTAATTTTCTCCCCACATAACCTCACAACATCCTTGTAGTCCTCCTGAGTGGCCTGACCCTTCTTCCAGAGGTCATAAACTATTTTTTTTCCTGATTTCCAGCCAAAGCTCTCTGTTCAGCCAGGCTGGTCTTCCTTGCTGGCTTGTCTTTCAGCACATGGGGAATACTCCTGCACCTTAAAGATTTCCTTCTTGAAGAATGTTGAGCCTTCCTGGCCTCCTTTGCCCTTCAGGACTGCCTCCCAAGGGATGCCGTCAAACAAACTCCTAAGCAGGCCGAAGTCTGTCCTTCGGAAGTCTGAAGTGGCAGTGCTGCTAACCACCCTCCTTACTTCTCTGAGAAACAAAAACTCTTATTATTTCATGCTCAGTTTGCGAAGACAGCTTTGAACCATCACATCACCCACCAGTCCTTCTCTGTTCACAAACAACAGATCCAGCAGGAGCATCTTCCCTGGTGGGCTCACTCACCAGCTGTGTCAGGAAGTTACCTTCCACACACTCCAGGAATCTCCTAGACTGTTCGCTCTCTGCTGTGTTCTTTTCCAGCAAATGTCTGTCTGGTAAGTTGAAGTCCCCCATGAGAACAAGGGCTAGCAGTGGTGAGACTTATCCCATCTGCTTATAGAATATTTCATCTGCCCCAGATCTAGTCTGGGTGGTCTGTGACAGACTCCCACCATCATATCTGCCTTGTTGGCCTTCCCCCTGATTCTTACCCATAAACACTCAACTGTATCATCACTATCACTAAGCTTTAGACAATCAAAACATACAGAGCTACCCTACCACTTCTCCTTACTTGTCTATCATTTCTGAAGAGTTTGTAGCCATCCAGGGCAGCACTCCAGTTGGGTGAATTTGTTTTAAAATAGTTCTGTGTAGGAATTTGTTGCCTTTTTTTCTCTTGATCCTGAAGGCATCTGAGAACTAGACTAATTGCTAGGTGCTAGTAGCACTTGAGATGGCAGCGCAAGAAGTTGAGATATGTTAGAAGACAGCAGTATTTACCCTTAGGGATGAGGATAGAAGTCTGACCAGGCAGTTTGTTTATATTTAGCAAACCCCTTTCTCTGCTCTGTAGAATATTTATTATGCATTTATTTTTGTGTCAGTTGATAAGCTATGTGCTGTACAACAGGAATCACAAAAGACAGGCCTGTATAAAAGAAGACATGCTAGGAGGTAAGAGAAGAAAGTGAAATAACTTTTCATCTTTCACTTGTCCTTAAGTTGTCACTGGATAAGTATCTGATATGATAGGACTTGTCTTCAACAGCAGAAGAGACTAAAAACTAGAAGGTACTGTTTCTTTGTAGACCAAAGAAGGGTGACAATCTAGGTGATGATTTGCACATACACTTAGAGAAATAAGCACCTGTGAGCGTTAAAAGGTAATGATTTAAAGAGTTAGTACCTCCCCAAATATATTTCTTAAAAATACATTTTAAACATTACCGTAAGACACAATAAAATAAGGAAGCAAGAGATTGTCTTCTGAAATTTTTATAACAATTTTGGTATCACAACAGCTGTACTACTACACAGCTGGGTCTACTTCTGAACATTGTACTCAGGTCACTAATTCAGTGGACTTACAGATTTGGCTGGATCCTATCCTTCAAAGATTTAAGCACTTCCTTATGTTTTAGCATAACCATTTTACAGAGATTTAAAAAACAGCACTTAGAAGTGTGGAGTTTTTTAAACTCTCCCTTTGTTTTCTGATTTGTCTCTGTCTGATTTTGCTGAGAAAAACTTGAACGAGATGATAAAAAAGGACGCATGTATCTGCAGATGCTTGTATCTGCAGATGCTTGGACCTAACTTAGTAAAATTAGACTTATGCTTTCAATTTAAGTTGGTATTAAGCATTATACTGAAACACTATCTTTTTCTTTATACTGTTTACTACAGCTCTTAATTCATCCTTTAGATGAAACAGAGAGTTTATGCCAGCACCACTGCTAAACGTGTATGTTGCAATAGTCAGTCCACAGGAGCTATTTAGTTATTAAAGACATTCTTGAGTATAATTTATTAGGCCTATTGCTAAGTGCATGCTGAACACAGGATAACTGTGAATTTACTGTTGCTATACCAATTTACATTAGGTGGAATCTGAGCCAGGGATAATTGCCATGTAACTTGCAGATGGGATATAGAACTATATGAGAGAGGATGAATAATTTATGTCTAAGTTTACAATGTTAGACTAAGAACCAACTCACAATTAACTTACTCTTGAAGCCTTTGGAAATTTTTGATTGTGGTGCATGGTAAATTATTAATTCATTTAAAATCTTTAAGTGCTTCCTTGGGATCACTAATGAGCAGGTTAAAATATTTTTGGCAGTGTGAAATATTCTGTATTTTTATCTTGTAATACATGTTTTCTAGGCTATTGTTTTTAACTGCTCTACCTCTCTAGTGAGGCTGTCTAGCTCCCACTAAAGTCAGTGGAAAAAGTTCTGTTGTCTGAGGACCAGTTGGATCAGCCCTTCCTCTGTGTAACTTAGGATGTTTCTTCTATTTCCAGCATGTGTGCTAGATGGTGCATCAGAAATATACACAGTCAAATTATCTCTGTACAGAAGAACAGTATCTTATATTCTATAGTACTTCTGGTTTTTTTATTACAATTCATGCACAATAGCCATAAGTGGAACAAAGACCCTTGCGCACAGCAAGTTACAGAATACAAGTAATTTCCAAAATGTTTATTAAACAACTTTACAAACAGAAATGCAAACAGTAAACAGACATTGCCTTATTTGAAGAGCAGCTGGGAGGAAAATGTGTGGTGAATTTATTCACAGTACTCAGAAAATGATCACCAAAATTAGCAAATAGCAAAATTAGCCAGGTCAATACTAAGTAGTTGGAAAACAAACTGCTTCTGGGTTGGAATTCAGTTGTGACACACAAACTATTCTGCAAGATGTCAAGAGATGTCTTGTGGACAGAACCTTGGTTTTGTGTCTAGCTGAGTCACCACAGCTGCAACTGCATCCTGACATCTACAAAGAGACAAGTCCTGCAGGATCTAGCGATATATCCATTGAACATTTCCCATCAAGGGCTGGAAGACAGAACAGTAACCTTGATTCTGCCACTGGTTTGCAAACATGATTAATCTAACCCTATCTCAACTCTGATGAGAAAAAAAAAAAAGGCAAAAAGAGGTAAGGGGAGGACTAATGCTTAACTGTTCACACTCAGGGTGTGCTGAGGAACCCAGAGGTCCATTAAGAAACAAAGTACTTTTGCTATTAGTGTCCCAGCCATCAGCTTAAGAGGTCTGATGTCATAACCACTGGCTCAGGGTGCCCATTTCAAATCCCAGTGTTCTCCCACCACCCGTCTGCCTACAGAATATTGTTGGGGTTTTTTTCCAGAAATGTTCTTTGGTAATGATGTATGTTGCTTGGAGGTACAGCTGGGCATGGATGACAGTGCTGTTCAGAAGTAGGGGAGAACAAACAGGATTAAATGACACTCAAGGCTGTTACAAAGAGCAGGACTGAATTCTGCCTTTACAGCAGGAGTGTCTGGAGTAGTCAGTTGTGGTACAGACAGAAGAGTGCTATTTATTCTGCTTCTTGCAGATATGCCTGCTTGCAGACATGCTAGAGCACTAGGAACACTTTGCAGAAGTGCTACCATGCCACAATGAAGCACATCAACTGGGGTTTGTGTTCAACCATTGTTATAGACAATGGCCACGGAATTTGCATAGCTATGTCACACTTTCTCCCTGACTTTCCTGCCTTTTTTCTTCCCCTCTAGCATCTCAATTTATAATACTGTCTGCAGTTAATCCATTATATCTGACACTAGCCTCCAAAGTAAATTCTCCAATTTTGCATCAGTACAAGTGAGAAACTACCTAAAGGACATGGCAGTAGGGCTGAGATAGGTATCAATCCGTGAATTGCAAATCAAACTTCCAGCTAGGAAATTCAGACTTCTATAGCACATGCAACATTTAGTAGAGCAGAGTAAGATAGTTGGGAGAAGAAAAAACCAGCCCCAAATTCTATAGTATTGCACTGTTTTTGGAAATGTATTTTAATGTGTTTAAACTGGGCAACAGAGGTGTCAGCTATTGAAAACTAGGTTGCCACCAGCTGTAGAAAAAGTTTCCTTTTTAAATTACAGTTTTTGACATATAAATACTGTTGATCTCACCTGAAATACTATTCAGCATTAGCGGCTGGGCAGTCTTACCAAGTTTTCCATGTTTCAGTACTTCAGCAGCTCAGTCAGATAAATAAAAGGCGTTTGTTTTCTATGCAGGACTTCAATTTATTTTGTAGTTCATTGCTTCCATTGATTCTGTTTGAAATGCAAATAATAGCAGAAACGGTAGGCCAACAGCTGCAGCTGTGAAACATGGCACTCACTCCAAATGTAAATGCGGCATACAGAGACTAAGCCCCTGTCCCTGTAGCCTGGAGGGGTTTTATCAGGCATAAAGCAAGCAAGTGCTCCCAGGAGCTAGGAAAGTGAGCTGTAAGGAACACTAAAAGGAAACCAAAATTAGAATTTTGACCTCTGTCACTAAAAATAAAGATGGGAAAGCTGGTCAAAGATTTTAGCTAAGTATATTTTAATTGGAAATATCTTTTAGTAAGAGTCATATTCTGCTAAAATGTCTTCCTATTTTTTTTACTTTAAATGAAGGATTTTTCAGGTATAAGCGAAACGTGTCAAATATATTCTTTTTGCTTCCCCCACAGTTACCAAATTGAATATGGTGGAAAAAAATCAGTTCCATTTAAAAAATACTACCAGGAGAGCTTTATTTTTCACACGGTGTAAGACTGGCATTATCAGAGACATTCATACAAAGGCTGTTCCTCCAGTCCATTCAGGGAACGAGGTGAAGGAGGAAGACCTGAGGCATGGACATTTACTCAGGTCAAAAGTAGTAGCGACAGCTGTGGCCTGATGTGCTGATACTGCTCATGTCCATTCCCCTGGGGGATCTGCAGCCAGAGGGTATCCTGGGCATTTACATTGCCTTGACACACCTAATACATGCAGGGCTCATGGGCAGCACGTGCTGCTTTTGTGTTATTTGTTTGTATTGCACGTTCATGTCAGATCACATGCTTCTCACAAGAATTTTTGCCCCTGAAAATCTTGCGGAGATCTTCCAACTCGGAAGGAAGGGATGCTAGGGAGGAGGCCAGAGACATTGAAATCTAAATCCAATTTATTCCTACCCTGTTAGTGATTACATAAAGTACTGGAAAGCATGGCTCTGACCCACTAGTTTTTGTCTGGAATTAATGGGGAAGCAAATTTACCCACCCTGGTAAATCTCTGTGATCTCAGCTGAGCCCAGTGCCCATCATGGTAGAGGATGAGTCTTAAAACTGGAATGCAATTTCCCCAGGGATTCCCAGTGTAAGCTATCCTGAGGTAGTGACAAGACCCTCTCATGTCTGGGTGATACCTGCTCTCCTCGAGGGTGACCTTGGGTTGTTTCTAAAACTCCCCCACCTTACAAATCAGCAAATAGGTCTTCTGATTGTTAATTGAGTGTATGTATACAAGCATCTTTAGGGTAAGTGCTGAATGGTCCCAGCAGTGCAGTCCCAGTGCAAGGATTTGGGTTTCTTTTTATTTTTCTTAGCTATATGCAAAGAATAAATAACCTCTGTATTTATTGCTTACCCCATGTCTACCAACAGTCATACTTATTTTTCCCTTAAGCATTCATAAAAAATGAATGAAATTTTGCCTAATGACCTATTAAAAATTGAGTAGCAGCATATCAGATTTAGCCCACACTGCTAGGCTTATGTGGGGGAAAGCCCCTGTAACCAACAGCTCCTTTTGTAATCACTGGGTGTTTATTTTTCCAGGGGCTTAAAAATTGGCTATTTCAGTGTTGGACTGTGCCAGTTATGTTTCAAATGAGGAAGGTATGTGGCTCTCAGGACTGGGTGAGGCTTTCATCAGTTTAGGTAGGACTGCGTAGTAATCAGGAGTGATACAGAGCACATCCTGTGGCACTGTGTGGGCTACAAGCCGAGTAAGAGAGTAGTTTTATGTAGCAGCTAATAATGAAAAAACCCCACAACTGCACACTGACTGTTCTTTGAAGAGGTCTCAAGAAATTACCCTTAAGTTAAGAAATGCAGGTAATACAGAACACTCTTTTTCTTAGGAGAACACAGTGGAATCTCACCCTTTGTGCAAAGGTGATGTTGCCTTGCTTTCTGCCACGTGCGCAGACCTACTGCACACTGTTCACCGTAAGACAGACGTGGCTTGAGGCAAATTCAGTCTGAATTTGTACAGTGCTTGACTGTCCTAATGCTACTTTTGGACTTTGCTTTCTTCATTTACCCTGTAGACATCCATTCTTAGACAACACACCATGTTACACCCTTGTATCTGACTTGGGAAAATGTTTTTTTTCTTGATTTTTCCAGAGGTCTTCCTCAGGGTATCTTGGAATAGGCCTCCTTTTGTGTGTGCTTTTCCAAGGCTAATGAATATCCTCAGGGAGTGTTGTCAAATGCTATAAAATTCCCACTTTTGCTACTGCAGCTTCTGCAGAATTTTCAGGGGGAACCCTACAGGAAATTTTAAGACTCGCTAGATCAAACTGAAGATGTTGGTTATTGATAAACTATCTATACTTGCAAAATTTCAGCAAAACCGCCCTTACTCTACCAACTGAATTTAGCACACTCCTTAATTCTTATTTAAGTGAGAGCTGAGATTTTTTTCCCAGTTATCTGCACTTTTTGCATATCACTTTCTTTTAAGAAACTCACAAGACCTAGTTTTTGTTTGATTCGTCAGTTGGTTTGTTTTGGTTTGGTTTTTTTGGTTGGGGTTTTTTGTTTGTTCTTTTGTTTAGGTTTTTGTTTGTTTGTTTGATTGATTTTTTTTGTTGTTTTGTTTTGTTTTGTTTTGTTTTGCTTTGTTTTTCTGGCTTTCATAGTCTCCAGCTGTTTTATTGGGAGAAACACAGCATGAAGATAATTTAAACAGTATGAACCTTGACAGGTACATCCGTATCAACACATCAGCTCTATTAATGATGTTCTGCCAACACATCTTTAGATTTCAGTTTTTACACGTTTGTAAGTTCATCTTCTCTATCTTTAAAGTCTCATCTTAGCCATCCATTGCTGGAGGCTACTCGGTGTCAATTGCAAAAAGTAATTAGAAAGATGAAATTTTTTTTTAAAAGTTGTTGATCACCATTCTTCCTGCTTGTTCCTTAAAGCATCACAGCAGGATGCAAGTCAGAGGAATTAATTCTAATACCAAGCCTTGTGTGAATGATTCTCTTTCTTGATTTTTTTTGGTAAATTTCTACATTTCACATACAGAAACAGGGGTTGCCAGTGGTAATTTTTTTTTCACAGCATGAGGAAATCTAGGTGATGAAACCAGCTTTAATTATTCAGTTGCTGCCTGCAAACAGTTGCTTAGTAATTGATGGCCTTTCTGTTCAAATGGGCAGCAAAACTGATTTGTGGGCTAGGTCACTAGCTGTTTAAAGTTGGCATGATTCTGCTGATTTAAATGGTATGCACTAAATCAACCTAGTTAAAAATATCTCCCTATCTTTAAGAATGATATAGATACCTTCTATAGACAAGACAGTTCTGACCAATAAAAGAGACTTCTTATATGGTTTTCAGTGTACTAGTTTCTGTTTTACAGATGTCTTTGTTTATTCTGATGGCTACCGTGAAGAGTACCCTGCAGCAATTTTACTTTTAGAAAGTACTAGGTGAAGCTGATCCTATGGTAACGCAAGAAGATGAGTCTGTGTGAAGTTTGCACTGAAAAACATCACAATTTATTAATTCCTAACTAAACACCTTTGTGTTGGAATCCATGATTCTTCCAAAGAAAATGTTAAGTAAAAATGTTAAGTATTTTTGTAGTTAAAATTAATTTTAAATGCTGTATTGTTTAGTTACAAATATTCAAACTGAAAGTAAAAACATATGTTGTTCTCAGCAGGGGAGAAAGTGTCAGGAGAATAGATTCATAGCAGCTTACAGATTAATCTCCTAAACAGAGACTGGCCTGTGCATGTGTTGTGAAAGCAGCTTTCTAGTTACAGGGCACCAGGTGGTCACCTATGGTTGATTTAAGAAGCAAACACTGCCATAAATGCTATTAGTAGTGTGTAATGAGATTAACTCCCCATAGCATTTGCAATATCCTTGAGGTTTTTCCCTAAAGCGGCACATGGCTGATCACCACCTTTTAAACAATGGAGAGTTTAATCTTTCATCGTTGCATGCACATAACTGTCATCAGCATTAATAGGAGTTGAGCATGCACATAAAGGGAAGAATAGACCTTAAAGTTTAAGTAATCGTGGTATGCTAAAGATTTCCAACAATTTCACAGAGGACTGGGCCAAATTTGTATGATTACACCTACCGGGTGACATTAAGTATTTTCAGAGATTTCTATTTTTGAGGCATTAAAGGTAGTTAAAATAACAATGAAGATTTAAGAAAAGGTAAGAAGACTGAAGCTGCAAGAGACAGAACCTGAGGCAGAGGTCTTATTTAATGAAATGTTTTTCCTTTCCATGACAGAGTGAGCTTTTGCTTTCTTTCATTTTAAAGTAACTAGTTTTGATGGGTACTGCACATGGCAGTAGACTTCCTGGGAGTTTGGAGATGTTTATCTAGTTAGAGATGACGCAGTTCTCTGTAGCAGTTCTTCACACGCAGGAGGAAACTATTTTACTAGGTGCAAATTCTCTGCCCTCCTCTAAAAGATGTGCTGTGGCTGTGTAAGCAGAATCCCACATCCTCCTGGTCTGGGTCAGCAAGGGTGTTCCTCTGCTTTGCAGCTGAGAGGCTTCCTGAACTGTCTGTAAGTGCATCTGCTTCTTCCTGGGACCAAGACTGGGAATACAAAAAGGTATCAGAAACGGTAACTCAAATACTTGAAGATTAAAGTAAGTGTTTTCATAATTAGATCTGTTCCTCACTTACTGTTCCATATAGAAGTTGGTGCAGGGGGAGTGTACAGGGCCAGTAAAGAAAAAAAATAATCGAAGGTAGACTCTTGACTGGCCTCTGAAGTTTGCCTACTTTGTCATTTAGAGGGCCAGCTTTTGCTTTCACAGGTGCTACTTCATTGATTTCTGAGTTCCAAGCCCTTTGACTTTTGTTAGCAGGTTGTTGGGGTTTTTTGTATTGTATCAGTGGATACCAGCAATCATTATTTGTTGTTCATACATTTCCTTTTGATGCTACAGTTTCCACCACTAATTAGGGTAACTGCTTTGTTAAATTTTAGACTTTCGATATTAAAAGATATTTATTTTTCAAGATAATATTTGGATATGAGTTTGTATTTCCTGAAGACACTCTGTGTTTTTTTCTTCCCTCCCTGTTCTAATTACAGGGTAGCATTGACTTTTTCAGTCTTACAATGTAGCGTAATTGGTTGTACTTAAGCAAATCGTCAGAAAATTTAAGGCCAACGACTGGAGGGCCTACTTTATGGCTTGTTTTAATTCCAGAAATGAAAGCCAAAAAAAAAAAGTTCCCTTTGTGCTGAAACATCTAGCTGGCAGGTGCACCTTCTCATTTCCTTCTTTGTAAACCCTGAAATTAATTAATAGTACTTGCCTGTATTGTATGCAGAGGCAACTGGTTTCATATTACACTTGCAATTTGTATAAAGCCATCATAGGGGAGAATTGCAGACACACTGTAAAGAATTGGAGGATGAAGGTGTTTCCAGGCTTTTAAGTGAGTCTCTCTTGGCAGAGCAAGATCTCTGCCTTCGGGTAGAGAATTTGCTCTCTTCTTTCAGACCAGGAAACTGGTTTCAGCTAAAATAGGACACTGAATTCCCATCAAGAAATTGATTAGCAACACTGCTTATTGTCATGGGGTTTTTTCATTGACTATATGTAAAGCAAAATAAAAGCTTTGGGCAAGTTGTCCTCTGGAGCTGTAAAGCCAGATGGTTTCCAGGGAAAAAGCTTAAACCCAGTCCTCATTAAAGGCTTATAAACAGAGCATCTTGTTAGGTTTTGCAGTGGTTGCAGAGGCTCAGGGATATTCCATAGCTGGTAAATTGGTTGACAGTAATAATGCATTTAACAGAATGAGAAGTTTGTAGAGCACACAAAGGTAAACCCAAGTATTAAAAAATGTAACTTTTCCACTCCAATTATTATGATCATGTGGTGTGTTCAAGAAACAGCAATAAAGCTGTGATGTTACTTGTGAAAGAAGAACTTCACAATTTTTCAAAGCACCACTAGGTAAATTATATTTAAGGAGTTTTTTGGCAAACAACCTGGGACTCTTACTGTATATAATAGATGATACAGTGCAAATATCAAGGGTAGGTTATAAACTCTGTTGGGGTTTTTTTCCCAAGAAAACTTATTAATTGCTAGACTGTAGGAAAACTGAACCGTAAATAATTTTATATACTTCAAAGTTAAGTGTTTAATCTGGAGTGGCAAAATTGCAAGAAGAAGTTGAAAGACTGAGGAGAATCGGGGAGGCTGAACAGGAGGTAGACTGGTGGAGCCAGGCTCTGCCCTCCTTGAAACAGAAATGGAAGCACGCATCAGAATGTACCCAGGATCAGGGGGACCCTGTGCCCTGCCCCTGTCAGACCAGAGGCAGTAGTCTGGATGAGGTGAGTGAATGGTGGCAAGTTTATGGTTGTGGCAGCAGACAAACTCCTCCCTTGGTAACCTCATCCCCACCAGTGCCACTGAAAAACAGATAGAGGGCTCTGGTCAAGAAAGACCAGCCAAATGAGAATGCAATCAATGGGCAGCCTACACCAGAGATATGTTCAGTCAGAAAGGCCTTCTGCTCGTATCAAGACCACATAAGCAAGGAAGAAAAGAAGGATTATAGTTGTGGATGACCCCCTTCTGAGAGGAACAGAGAGTCCGATATGCTGGGTAGACCCTTCTCACAGGGAAGTCTCCTGTCTCCCTGGAGCCCAAGTTAAGGACATTGCTAGGAAACTTCCTAGCTTGGTATGGTCCTCAGACTTTTACCCATGACTGATCTTCCATGTAGGTGGTGAGCACACCGAGACTGGTAGTCCAGGAACAATGAAAAGAGACTTTAGAGCCTTGGGATGGGTGTTGAAGGAATCTGGAGCACAAAAAATTATCTTTTCTTCTCTACTTCCAGCCACAGGGAGTGACACCAGAGTGAACAGATGCATACAGTCTATTAATACATGGTTCCATGGCTGGTATCACCACAACAAGTTTGGCTTTTTTGACAATAGGATGACCTATACAGCACCAGGCTTGCTGGCATCAAATGGGAGACACCTTTCTCAAAGGGGGAAGAGAGTCTTTGACC
>WUAM01000383.1:3843738-3854901 GCA_024336885.1 Actenoides hombroni
GTCTGACCCTCTTCTGCATCTGAGCAAGGGACTGAGGCAGGCTCCCTATTAGAAGAACAGGGGAAGGGAGACAGCAAATCCTCATGACCTTAGTCAGATAGGCAGGCAGGACAGGCTGAAGGGGCAACTGTGGCACTTCCAGTGCGTCTGATCCCTATTCTGCATCCTAATAAATAACTGGCCCTTAACCTGAACTAAGCTTCTTCCACTTTGAATTCATTTAGGTAACACCATCTTCTTCACCAGCAACTTGCCACAGTAAAACATATGCAGTGCAGAGACCTTTAACAGGCTTCCAGATGCAGACCATTGCACTGGCTAACATTTGACCTTCAACAACTGGTCCCTATCCTTGCATACACAACATAGATAAATCTATTTTCACACAGAATCACTATGGCTGGAAAGGACCTTTGAAATCATCCATTCCAACCATTATCTAACTCTACCAGTGCCACTATTACACCATATCCTTGAGCATGATATCTAGACAGCTTTTAAATATACCCAGGGATGGCAATTCAACAACTTCTCTGGGCAGCCTATTCAGGTCTTTGATAACCTTTTCAGCATAGAAGTTCTTCCTAATGTCCAACCTAAACCTCCCCTGGTGCAACTCAACGCCATTTCCTCTTGTCCTGTCAGTTGTGACTTGTGAGAAGAGACCAACCCCCACCTCACTACAACCTCCCTTCAGGTAGTTGTAGAGGGTGAGAAGGTCTCCTTTTCTTCAGACTAAACAACCCCAACTCCCTTAGATGTTCCTCATAAGACTTATTCTCAAGACCCTTCACCAGCTTCGTTGCCCTTCTCTGGACCCGCTGCAGCACCTCAATGTCTTTCTTATACTGTGGCACCCAGAACTGAACACAGTACTCAAGACGCAGCCTCACCAGTGCCAAGTACAGGCAGGGAAAATCACTTCTATAGTCCTGTTGGTAACACTATTGCTGATACAGGCCAGGATGCTGTTGGCCTTCTTGGCTACATGGGCACACAGCTGGCTCATGTTCAGCCAGCTGTTGATCAACACCCCTAGGGCCCTTTCTGCTGGGGCAGCTTTCCAGCCACCCCTCCCCAAGCCTGTAGTGTTGCCTGGGGTTGTTCTGACCTAAATGCAGGACCCAGCACTTGGCCTTCTTGAAGCCCATATGCTTAGTCTCAGACCATCAATCCAGCCTGCCCACATCCCTCTGAAGAACCTTCCTACCCTCAAGCCTTCCTGAAGAGTCTTCCTACCCTCCCAACAGCCTTTTACCATAAAAATAATACATTCTACAGTATGCTAAAAATGTCTTTAACAAAATATATGAGCAACATAACAGCTTGAGAAATAATGTTTTATCCAGCATTTTCAGGGATATTATCTGTAAATATAATAGTACAAGAAGACATCATGTTTGTAATTACATGCTCTAAGAAAAATATGCATGTGCAGGGGTAAAAACAAGGCTACTTTGTCTCCAAAATACAAATCCCAGCATCTCAAAGTAAATGTGAATACCCAAGTACTGCTAGCAATAATGATGCTTTTTCCCTTCTATGTAAGCTGCTACTAGCCACTACAAAGAAACATAAATATTTCTTCACTATTCAAAAGACTCACTTCAGAAAATCTTTATATTTTAAGGTGAATCATTCAGACATATTTTACCCGTGCTTAGACACTAACAGTGGCAAGGTATTTTCTCTGGGTAGCCATACAGTTGTAATGACTTCTGCTGCAACTTTGCTGCAACTACTAACAATCCTACACAAAAGATGCTAAAAAAGCTGCGGTGAAATTGAAAATAAACACAAAACAACCACATTCAAATCCTTAATAACAAGGGAAAAGTTATAAACATGCCTTTCTAATGTTCAGTGATATTTTTATAACATACACCAGACAGTTCTTGTTGACAGATTGCAGCAAACATTGTCATGGACTTATTTAAGAAAGCATATGCCGTATTTGAATTGAATGCAGTGGGATTCAAGGCGAAATGCACAATGAAACAGCAATTACACCCAAGGAAGAAAAGCAGTAACAAACTGAAAAACAAAATAGGAGACAAAAGCTGAACATTGCCCTACAATCATTAAATTTCTAACTGTATAGCTAATACTATCTTAAAAGAAAATAGAAGGTGTTAACGCAATTGAATTACTTAAGAAGTCACTGAGTATAATTAGTTTTTTTATAATTACTTTATTTTACGATTGATTTCTTTTTTATCTAGAGTAACAGAAGAAGCATAATTCCATGTACAGACTGGAGACAAGGTATGCGATGATACAGTCACATTTAGTATTACACTTATATTTTAATGAAAATTAGGTATGCACACATGGTTGTTTTGAGAAGAGCTGGTCCTCTGCTGACACTGGCACGCCAAAAACCTCACTCATTCACACCAGGTAAATCATCGGTCTTCAGCCTCTGTTCCTGTGCAGAAGACATTAGCAGCATGCAGGAAACACGCCATGGCAGATCCTCCAAACATCAGCTTTACACACCACATGTTTGTAGGTACTTCTCCAGCAAGAAGAAGCTTTGTGAAAAGGGCAGAGGAAGCATTTGTGCAGACACCTAGACACAAGTAAGAAGCAACTGCCCCACATTTGCTTAAGATGAGACAGCATGCAGGCAGCCCAACAATTAGCAGCTGGGCCAGCTCTCTGCTCTTGTCAAAACAGTGAGAAAAAGGGTTTGGTGACCACTTGCATCTCAGAATGTAATTTGAAGGATGCTTCTAGCAAGGTCCCAGCACAAACACAGCAGGAGCTTACAGTTGATCAAGGTTGTGAGGGAAGCCCGGCACAATTTTAGGGCACAAAGAAAGAGCAATGCGTGCAGCAAGAAAGCAGTCAGAAAGGCATGATGCTGTAATGAGGGTGTCACATAAAGCTTTCACGCTACACTGCTATACAGGGTGATGGCAGGGCAGAGGAACAACTAGGGTGCTGAAGGGATTAACTCATTATGGCAGATCAAAAGGCACAGAAATATAGTACCACTTGAACAAACAGCCATTTCGGAAACATGTTCTAGTACCAAATGCAGAAACTCAGACACTTCATATGATCACAAGAAAGCAGCTGCAGAAACTCAGCCTAAGAGCAAGGAACACCCCACAGTGACTGCAAATCATAAAGATGAACAGAATGAAAGCATCCACTGATTTCTCCCTCAGCACAGGCTAGCAACACTAGCCTCTCATTTGAAGGTACAGCTCGTAGCAACACCATTTATACATCACCATGAGCAACATGCAGCCACACTAGCCTGACCCAGGCCAGACCTGGGCACACAGTCTGATTTTTATTGAATTAGTGAGAGCACATGATAAACAGCTTATGCTGGCTTTCTGTTTTTATGTCTGCTGTATGTTAGCAGCAGGAAAAGAGACAGTACCTGATCTGGCTGCTGGTGCAGAATTAATCTTCCCATGTTTTCAAACAATCTGAGCCAGAGAGCAAGTTTATAGCAAACCAGTGCTTTGCATCACATGGCCTCTATTTTCTTTAACTTGTTACCAGCAACCTTAAAGCTGTTTTCAGTGCACCATCACACTGTCACAACAGGTAAGGTGGAGAAAAGTTTTCATAATCCAGTATGGCAAAGTAATCAACAGGTGTGAAGAATGGGATATCTTCTAATTCTGGAATTGCTGGATAGAAATAAAAATAGCCTGGATGCCTTTATCCAAAAGAAGGAGGAAAAAAAAGAAAGAAGAAATAAAAAATATCTTTTCAAGCATTACACACTGCCAAAACATGTATTAACATTCTTGCTGGCCTGTCATCATTAAAAATATTATTCTGTGTTTTGCTGTCAATGGCAACACAATTTATGCTGGTGCATAAAATCAAACAGAAGAATTGGGAAGAAGCTTGGGAACAAGCTGGTCACATGAAAACTTCTGTAATAAGATATATTAATAGAAAATGAACATCCATTCTGACATGTAATTATTTCAGTTTACTTGATTTAAAATATATAAATCATATTACTTATAATTCTCATGTCCTGTGTGACATCAGGGCTCTACTGGGAACTAGGGAAAATGTGGGCCCACTGCTGAATGAGGTGGGAGCCCTGGTGCCAGAGGATGCAGAGAAGGCAGAGTAACTGAATGCTGCCTTTGCTTCAGTCTTCACTGCTAAGACTGGCCATTGGGAATCCCAGATCCTGGAAGTAAGAGAGGAAGCCTGGAGGGAGGAAGTCTCTCCACTGGTTAATGAGGATTGGGTTAGAAATCAATTGCATAAACTGAACAGACATAAATCCATGGTCCCCAATGGGCAGCACCCACGAGTGCTGAGGGATCTGGCTGGTGCTGTTGCTATGCCACTCTCCATCATTTTTGAAAAATCATGGAGAACAGGTGAGGTTCCTGAGGACCGGAGGAAAGCCAATGTCACTCTGGTCTTCAAAAAGGGCAAGATGGAGGACCCTGGTAATTACAGACCAGTCAACCTCACCTCCCTGGAAAGGTGATGGAGCAGCTCCTTCTAGAGATCATCTCTAAGCACATGGTGGGAAAGAAGGTTTTCAAGAGTAGCCAGCATGGACTTACTAAAGGGAAATCATGTTTGACTAATTTGATAGCCTTCTATGACTGTGTGACTGAATGGGTAGATGCAGGGAGAGCAGTGGATGTTGTCTACCTTGTCTTTAGCAAGGCTTTTGACACTGTCTCAAATAACATCCTTGTGGGTAAGCTCAGAAAGTGTGGGTTAGAAGAGTGGATAGTGAGATGGGTTGAGAACTGGCTGAACAGTAGAGCTCAGAGGGTTATGATCAGTGGTGCAGAGTCCAGTTGGCAACCTGTAAGTTGTGGTGTTCCCCAGGAGTCAGTACAGGGTCCAGTCTTACCCAACATCTTCATCAAAGACCTGGATGAAGGGATGGAGTGGACCCTCAGCAAGTTTGCTGATGATACGAAACTGGGAGGAGTGGCTGACACACCAGAAGGCTGTGCTGCCCTCCAGTGAGATCTGGACAGACTGGAGAGCTGGGCACAGGGAAACCTAATGAAGTTCAGCAAGGATAAGTGCAGACTTCTACACCTGGGGAGGAACAACACCACACACCGGTACCAGTTAGGGGTAGACCTAACAGATCCATGGAGAAGGACCTTGGAGTTCTGGTGGACAATAAGTTATCCATGGGACAGCAATGTGCCCTTGTGGCCAGGAAGGCCCATGGTATTCTGGGGTGCATAAAGAAGAGTGTGTCCAGCAGGCCTAGGGAGGTTCTTCTTGCCCTCTACTCTGCCCTAGTGAGACCACATCTGGAGTATTGTGTCCAGTTCTGGTCTCCCCAGTTTAAGAGAGACAGAGAACTACTAGAGAGATGATGAAAGGACTGGAACATCTCTCTTACGAGGAAAGGCTGAGACGTGAGTCTCTTTAGCCTGAAGAGGAGAAGGATGAGAGGGGATCTGATTAATGTTTACAAATATCTGAAGGGGGAGTGTCAAGTAGGAGGGGCCAGTCTCTTTTCATTGGTGCTTTGTGATAGGATGAGGGGTAATGGCCACAAAGTGGAGCACAGGAAACTGCACCTCAACATGAGGAAAAAACTTTACCATGAGGGTGACAGAGCACTGGAACAGGCTGCCCAGAGAGGTTGTGGCGTCTCCTTCTCTGGAGACTTTCAAAACTTGCCAGTTCCCATGTGGCCTGACCTAGGTTATCCGGCTCTGGCAGGGTGATTGGATTTGATGATCTCCAGAGGTCCCTTCCAACCTCTAGCATTCTATGATTCTATGTGTGCAAGGCTCCCTGCAACTGCAACTGCCCTTAGGACTTGCAAACAGATCTGTCATTTATTATTCATGGGTTGCCAAGGCAATGAAATGCTTCTCTGATTTGAACTAGGAAGGATTGAAATTGTATATAAACTGATAAACTTCAATAAGTACCTGTCAAAGAAAATATGCTTGAGGAAAAGGAAGGATTCCCCATGTATGAAACTTCTATAGGTTGTCTGACTTTTGACAGCGATAGCAGATGAGCTTAAAACTAAGTTGCATATGCAGTAATAACCTCAAGACCTGAACTATCATCCAGAGGATTTTAATTGGAGCTTTGGATTTGGCTTTAGCTGCCATAGTGATGAGAACCCATTAGTAAGTAGGCTGTGGCAATTTGGAAACATTAACAGAGACCTTCTAAAAGATCAAAATTCAGAGACTTTTCCCTGAAGGGAAGGAGTAAAAGATAAAAACATATTCAGGTAGAGAGAGGTGTCTGGGAAGAGGAAAGGCAGAATTCTGAAATTATTTTTTTCTGAAATATTCATTTTGGTATTTATGCCTTTGCTGCATATTTTGCATTTACATCACCATTTCCCTGATGCTGCTGTGCTCCATTTTCCATATGAAGGTGGGAGCTGCAGTGAAGCACAAGGAAGCATCTGCACAGTGTGCTGTAGAGAAGAGGAGAACACTGAGCGAAGTTCCCTTCCCTGGCAGCTGGGCAGAATGGTACAGCCAGGCACTGCAGCAGAGGGAGACAGAATAGAAGGATATAAAATGGATTTTTGTAGCATTGGCAACATTTGAAAGGAAATAAAGTACGTTTAACTGAGGTTGTGGGTTGGGGTTTTTTTGATACAGGAATGATCCTGGCTACTTGCTTAAATTCTATTAAGAAGAAACATAATGCTGATGTTCCCCATTTTCTTTTCAACAGCATACATTTATAACCAAAGAACCTTTTCCATTCCTCATTGAGCTCAGGGGCAATTTTCCTATGGAGTACACTTGGATTTGAGTTAAGACACTATGTTATTTAATGCAGATTTTTATTTTGTTTTAAAGATTCATTAAAAGCAATCTAATACTTGGTTTCCATAAAAAGCAGCCCTTGGAAGAAGTCCCAAGAACTTTTCCTTTGACGCACAAATTTGTCTAGCATCTTTAACAGCCCAGTAAATGGTTTTGTTTGTAGTGTGAATATACTGGGCATTGGTATAAAAAAAGAACACTTAAGCTTCTAACCAGTCCTGCAAATTATGGTATATGGTGCTGTTCAATAAACAGCCAAGTCTGAGGTAATGAGTCACAGAGGTATTGAGAAGGAAGCAGTGGTTTTGCCAAATACAATTTTATTTGGCTGTTAGGCAGTTAACACTGAGTTAGGATGTCAAAGAGAGATTCCTTTTCTGAATAAGTAGGCAAAGTCAAAATGTCACTTTGTAGGGACTATTGCAAATAAATTATACTGGGAAATGGTCTGCTCTGCCCAGGATTATTTTAGTTTCTGGGTCTGAGATGTTTTTCACTGAATTTAAAAGATGTTTCCTTCTTTCTAGGACAGAGAAGGTTGTTTCTGGAAGAGGTCTGATGTTGTGCAGCTTTCTTTCTTTTCCCTGGTTAGTAATACTCCCAAGTACAAGTTCAGATTTTCATTGACCTTCAGGACTGATGAGTCAGCTCTGCATCACTGCAGTCTCCCATCGTAGTGCTTGTTCGCTGCCAGTTTCAATGCAGTACTTGGGGCAGCGTGCTGTGCAGCTGAAAGCTAAAGCTCCAGATTCATGGATCAGTTCTGCAGTGTGATGTATAGCTGCCCTTGCCATTTTGTATGCATTTAAGAGTAGGAGAGAGATTAATATGAGGCTATGAAAGAATTATCACCTAAAAATACAGGGCTGATGGTAGTATCCATTACATTAATTTTCTAACTTGTTAACAGCTTTTAAAGATTTTTACTTGTAATAGAGACGCGTAACTCAGCTGCTTACAGAAAAGCTCACGTTTGCCTACCTGCCTGCCTCAGGTTTATGAAACACAAAAACTGAGAAAGAAAAGGATTAATTTGCTTTGCTTTTGCCTAAATAGTCATGGGCAAATTTCTTATTAATTTCAGTGAATGTTGGTTTCTGGTTTCTGTTGTTGTCTGGTTTCTGTTGCCATTTGTAGAGTTTGAAGGTCTGCAGTGATAACATGATTTTTTAAAGAAGACATATCTTGACAGCCAGGCAAGTGGTTTATAGAAGAATTTCAGCTGTAGGAGGTAGTTAAAGGTAATTTATGGAGTCCCTCTAAAGAAAGAATCCATTATGTGTTACTTTTTAAGTATTCAGTACTTTTTAATGCACAACATAATGAAGTACCTTGCAGAACCAAAAGGATTGTATAGTTGCAGCACTGTGGTTAGCTTCTAAAGATTCAGGTTTCTGTTTCTCTATGACCTTGGAAATGGTTTCCTTATCTCTATTTTATGGAGTTAAAATCCTTTCACACCTATCAGATGTACTATAAAGATAAAATTCATTGTGAAAGTAGTTGTTTAGAGGTAACAGTGTCTCTAGAGTTTTAATATACAAAACCAATATGTGGAAATACTCCTAAACAAGATTAAAATATGCATTGTAAGCCATAAGCCATTCTGAACTGTGAATATTTTGGAGGAAGATCCCAAGATTTGTTTATATTGAGCATTAAGAAGTGCTATGTATTACCTTGGAAAATAGTGGAAAGGACTACAATTGATACAAAAAGGCTTTAAAGGTGAAACAATTGAAGAGGAAGACATAAAGGTACATATAAAGACTTCCATGTTGATGAGTGCAGCAGTCTTCTAGCTTTCTCTGAAACCTCTCCTTTCAAGGTTGGAAGGGTGACTCCCAAGGGAAATAGTGACTTCAGGTAAATGAATTTTTGGTGAAAGCCCATGTCAGGCACTTGGGATGGGGTATTGGCTTCTCAAAGCTGCACTGACTACAGCCATGCTACTGCACAAGGCAGTTCTCCTGACTAGGGACATTGCATCGATCTCTGGTAAACAACCATCACTCTTCCCTCAATTTCTGCTCAGATACTGAACTGCTCTGCTCTCTAAACACTCCTTTCTTTTTTTTTTTTTTATTCCTTCCTATAATTACAGGAGATAATTTATTGGAGTAGGATCATAGAACTGCATCAATGGGTCTGCAAAGTGTAATTCTAGCCGTGCCAGTTCAGATATGCCATTTGCTTACCATCCTCTCATTGAAATTACAGTGCTGCCAAATAGTGGTGGTCAAGGCGACTGGGATTTCAGCTTTATCCACCATGTGGATTGTAAATGACACAGATCAATGAAAGAGCAGAAATGGCAAAGTTCAGAGGCAGCCATGCCTGACTACAGTAACAATTGGGCATCAAATGAGAAAGTGGACTGCTGCTGCTATCTCCACAGCTGGTTAGATACTGCATAGTTCCCCCAGAAATACAAAATCTTAGGTACTGAGAATAATTGGTTTTCACAGGATGGATAAAGAATGTTTGGTTTCCTAATCAAAGAAGTATTCCAAAAATTAAAGATGTTCACTCGAGTTCTAGAAGAGTCCTATCTTTTTCCTGTCGGTACAAAATTCTAATGCTCGATAACAACAACTTGCAGCTGAACTCATTGAACAGATTACTGGATATATTTTTTTCTTAAGTAAAGTCAAGGGTGAACCCATTTATCAGGAGTGGGTGTATTCCACTAGTGTTAACAAGTTCAGTATATAAACAGGAGGTGTATTCTTGTTGTCTTTGACTCTGATTTTATTGAGGTCTTCAGCAATCTTGGTTTTAAATTTCACTCCTGTCCAAAGTCTCAATGAAATCAGCAATGAAATGCCTAGGGTACTTGGTTCAGTTTTTGTCACATACCCCTTTTTGGGAGAGAAACCTATTTTGATAGGCATTAAGAATATAATACACAAAGTTTTATTGTTATTATGCTTTAGATTGATTTGCTGCAACTTTATTTTCGGATTACTTATTTTAGTACTACTTCGTTCAGAAGAGATTTTTAATGCTTTAACAGTTCTTCATAGAACCCTGAAATGGTAAACCGTCAAGAATTATATGAAAAAAATACTGCTTCTGAAGTTGAGGAATGACAGTTGGGGGTAATAATTTGCCCCTGACAGTAACAGATGAGAGTGAAAGGTCAGCAGTAGGCCAGCAGTTTGCTTCCACTTGATAAATGGCTGTATTTTGACAGCAAATTAGATGTCACCCAAAGCTGGCAAATAGTGCAAGAAATCAATATCTTGTGTGAAAAGTCGATACAATTAGTCTGTTCAGCAACAGGGTGTGTGAAATCATGACTTAATGCCTTAAATTTACTTCAGGAGATTTCAGTGGAAATGGGTCACAGAGCGGTGAAGTCCACTTGTAGTTCTTGTAGCAGCTCCTAGCACAGCTCAAGTAAGTCTGCAAGTATTAAAATTTAAGGCAGATGATATGAATCTAGCTATGAATATTAGTGCAAACAGGTCGGTTTACTTTCCCTCACTGCTGTTCACGAATCCTGAGCAAGGATTGGTGGACTAGGTTCATGTACATTACCTGGAGGCTGAATATTGTAGTTACTGTTCAGGCTCTATCATCATCTCCTGTCTAGCCTTCCACTCTCAGGGCTCTATTATTACCTAGAAGTATAAACACAAATGAGACCTGACATCCAAGAACTAAAATGAAAATATGTTCAACTAGCCTTATTTCATTAAATAAATGTGAGCTTAAAAATCTTAGAATACAATATGCTGCAGGACATTGCCTTTCAGGACTTGTACTTAATAAATTGTTGCAAGTCAGATGTATGTAGGAAAAACATTTAACTATCAGCAGGCTGCATGTGAACAATATGAAGTTTGAATATGAATTGCATCTATGCAGGGAGAAGGAGAAGATAAAACAGATTTATGCTTCCTGTAGAGTCAAAACACAGTTCAGTATTCCAGTAGATCAGATGCAAGAAAGATTAGCCTACCTTTGCAGAGACAACACATGATGCATGTAACATTAAATATGAATCTGAATTAACCATTATGGTCAGATCAAGCAGGTTTAAGTAATTACAAGGAAAACAGTCACACTTTGCAGTCAGTGTCCTTCTTTCAAATCTTTGCCACCATCAGAGGGCTCAGCAATGTTAGTGGAACTGACTTTCTGTTCACAGCTGTCGTGCCAAGTCAGCATCCTTGCAGGTATGGATTTTATTTTCACCTATAAATGTGTAAAGTACTCTGATATTTGTGCATATATGAGTGCTTGCTGGAAAAAAATGACTATACCTTCCTTGCACCCAGTTTAAATTTAAGAACTCATTGCCTGAATTTTGCCCTGGAGGCAGTGAATCTATCTTCTCTGACATAATTGGGGTTACGCCTGTGTTATGACCCCTGCT